>JAHZNG010004501.1:0-25297 GCA_027744375.1 Orchesellides sinensis
TTTTAAACCATTTCACAAAACTGACATTCTATTTCAGTAAAAGCATCATATTTCAGTTATTATCCACAATTGCATTTTCATTTGTAGGTTTTCTTCTCATGAAATTGATATTGCAAAATATAAAATTAAATATAAATATTTATTTTTATTAAACACTATAATTTGTAATGCAGAATCATACTGATAAAAAATACGCACGAACCTGAAAAAGAGACAAATTAAGACACAGCGTGACACTTTTCAATCTATGCCATAAAACCCTTTGCACATTCCACAAGCATTCATTAAAACAAGCACATCGCGACAGCTCAGGCATCTATATTCATCTCATCCATTGGTGCCACTTGTTCATTGGAAAAGAATTTTGCAAGCACAGCGTCTGTTGTGAATCTGAGCTGTCAGCTCGGAAGCATATTGCGTGGCATAGATTATTTGGCAATCAGGGCGAATTGGGAGGTTGGGCTTGAAGAAACGTGTGATCATAGGTCATCATCCCGATAACCACAAGGTTTACTCCTGGTGTTGCGTGATGTTTGCGAATTTTTTCATGAAGGAAATTGAAACGCATTACTATTTTATAAAAAAAACATTTGTATGATAATCTGGTAAAAACTAGTGTGACACTGAATAGAGTGTTGGAGACACATCAATTATTGTATGCTTTCATTTAAAAGACAATAAATTACATTGTATCTTGTTGTTGTAATGATACCATTTAATTTATACTTTTATATTACTATTAACATTGAATCTGTTGACAGTAAGTCGGTTGTTTTAATGTAAGACGGATACAAGTTGTGTTGACCTCACTTCTTACGTGTCACTTCTTGGAAGCTTTTCAATACATTGTTCCACTCAGTTTCACGTATTACTCGTATGTTTTCACTGGCGAGACAGTACGAATACTCCAATTTGCAAAAGCATAACAAAGGACAAGCTAGTAACATGCAAGTAAACTAATTTATCGTATTAGCATCGATAAAAACGTTCTCTACGCAGCCGTTGTGAAAATCTCTCTATGCAATTCATTGTATGACGTTTAGAGTACTGGCAAATTAATGCTTGCTTATATGCGATACACTCTAGGTGTCGATTATCTAAGACGCATGCGTATCACAAAATATTTACCTAACTACGTACAGAGTGTTGATTCAGCCTTATAAATGTCTCTTGGTGTATGAAGTTATAAAATATAATCAAATTAGCGGTAAGACATGACACGCCTGCCCTCGACAGATTTCTTGTCTTGACATTTCATTTACCAGTATCATTAGTAGCATTCTCTGGTTCCATTAGCACTTTGGGTCTACTAATTTTTGTTATCTCTTGCTATCGCATGCAATACACAAATCCTCCTTAAGTATATCATCAGCACTCTTCCAAGCATTTTTCTAATGATAAAATTAACTGCTGGAAATTAGTTTCATAGAAACAGTGTCATAAAGAATGTCATCTTTGATTTGCAGAATCCTTCCTTGTAAGTTAAATATAGTTTCCACGCGCGTCACATATATAAGGCATTAATTTATCAATTGCATATTTAAAAACTTGAATGAAGGTAATTATGCCAAGTTTTATGAAATCCTGGGATAGTTTCCAGTTTCTATTTTCTCGTTAAATCTTAATGAAAGTGAGTTCAGAATGGATAAAGCATTAAAAATAGACATACATACTTTTACAAGTAGCTTGTGGCAATCATTGTACATAGCAATAGAAACTACTTCGTCCGCTGTGTATAAAAATGCAACAACGATAATGATAACTTACGATAAGCATTTTTTTATTAAAGGTTAGGGTTATTTGTGTTGCGTTGTAACCAAACATAAATTGTTGATAACGTAGCATGTTTATACTGTATAGAATGTTTATTAACACCATGCATTTAATAAAAATTATGTAATAATGACTACGATAATTACTTATTAAAAATTTATGCATTCACGCAAGATATGAATGTTATTAAAAGCCTTATTTTAAATTTACTCTTTAGGTTCAGCTCACAAGATAGGAGAGTTAAAGCTCGACCCATCCGACGATGATTTCAAGGAACCATTTAACTATAAAGTGATAAGTGGACGCTGTTGGCACGTTGCATTTTCTCCGGATGAAAATTTATTTGCCTGGATATCATCCCCAAGAAAAGTGATTTTGGTTCCGTGGGATCGAGAGAAAAATTGCTTGTAAGTATTAATAATCTATGTTACCCTGCTTTACATTACATGTTGCGTCTATAATAAAGGGACCATTGTGATTAACTTTATCGTTTCCTATTAACTTTTATTATATATTCATAGGTATTCTCAGGTGGCGTCAGAAAATGGTCGAGTTGAAACTAATGGCCCGAATCAGACTAATAAACGAGCTCCAATAACCATAGAATGTGGATATCCTGTTGTTTCCGTCGCATTTGGCAGTGGAACACCGGAAAAAAATCTTGTGAAAGTCTCTACAAAGCCGTATTGGACTCGATTTGACTTTACAAAAGACATAATTTTAGCAACTGGGCACACCAACGGACGCATCCGAATATGGAATACACAAACTGGAAAGTTGATGCTGGAGCTGATGGATCACAAATCTGCAGTAAGGGACCTCAGCTTTGCGCCCGATGGATCTTTACGTTTAATTTCAGCATCACTTGACAAGACCTTGAAGGTACGTAGTGTCATTATAATTCTGTAAGCTTTCTGATATCAAATAAGTTGTGTTTGTTCTTCAATTACTTCTCTTTGAATTCCAGGGTTGGGACCTTGGGGATGACGGGAACATGTTTAAAACATTTTATGCTCATCAAGAAGCAGTTTTCTCTTGTTCTTGGTCTCCAAATGCCAGTTTGATGGCTTCAGCAGGCTCTCAAAAGACTGTATGAAATATTAGTGTAAACAAACTTATTTATTTGCTGGGTTGGGACCAAAGATTTTATTCATGAGTTTCAAACTTTAATTAAAGGTATTCGTATGGGATATGACGAAATACGAAATTTTGAGAAAACTGGAGGGACATTGTCATAGTGTCGTTAGCTGTTCATTCAGTCCAGATGGTGCTATTCTTGCTACAGCTTCTTGGGATACTCAAGTGATTCTGTGGGATCCATATTTGGGTCAACGTCTGTACTCATTGCACCATCTCAATCCTCCACCAAACATGATTTATGCGTCTGGAGCTAATAATGCTTGGGTTCGAGGTGTATCCTATGCCAAAAATGGATTGAATGTCGCCACCATTTCTGATGACAAGTAATAAAGCGCATAGGAATATTTAATGATACGTAAACTGCAATTGTAACATGTTAGCAGCATTTTTAATTCATATTGTTGTTGATATTTACAGGCTTATCAGATTTTGGAACTTGATGGGCGACGTGGATCCTGAAGGGATTGCTGGAGAAGATGAAGAGACTTTATCGTGCTGCTACTCTCCTTCTGGCCGTTGCGTCGCTGTCGGGTAAAATATTTAATACGTATTATTTTGGCTAAAAACCAGATTAAAATGTATTGGCAATAAAACTATGTATTTTTTAAATATTATTTCTAGAACTGCAAAATTTAAGATATGCTTCTATACGTCTCCTCTCGCCGTGCCAAGACTGACCCATTTGGCTCGAATGGCAATCCGAAAACGTGTTCTTACTCCAAACGTCGATAAATTGGAGATTCCAGAATCTTTAAAATCTTACTTAAAGTATGAAGTATGGTAATGTATGAATATAAATGTCAAGTGTTTTACAACCGATATATTTCGCTCGTTCTCAATTTTCAGTTCGTTAACCTTTAGCAATACTAAATAAGTTTCAACCTACATAATCTTAGCTTATATAAGTTCAGGACCTAAATGAATGTTGCAATAATTATCCACAATATCCAGAGATTTAACTTGTTAATCTGCTCAACAGAATCCGAAAGGAGATTGGAAATTGGTTTGAGTTTAACCGCTGTGTTTCAATAATAACCGAGTTTTTCCTCTCATGCAGCAATTAGGTGAATGCGTTATTTCTAATCTTATGTTATTAAGTAAAGTACATAGGTAAATGCCATTGTATGATGTGTTATCTGTTACTGTATGTATATGATTTTTCAGATTTGTTGAATAAAGCAATGTTACGTCAAATATTTACACCTGCACCACATAATTTTCATGCATTAACTTGTGAACTCCTGCAACGCGGATGTAGGTATTGGAATTGAAAGCCCAGTGTTTTAGTCTTTGGTGTGACCATCACGAGCTGAGTAAGCAACTTAAAAAGTAGAGTAGGTATGTTTAATAGTTTGGCGCAAAGAGGGCATTGATTACTGTTGCTTTACATCCGTGCAAGTGCATGATTTACAGACACGTAATAGAGATTTCAAAATGGCTACTTGAACTTAAGCATGACTTATATTTATATTTAAAAGTACCTTGTCATGCATTTCATCGCTTATTAACTTGAGATTTTTTCGCTAGTATTGGGAATAGTTGGTTCGTCTGTCTGTCTGTCTGTGACTGCTCTCCTAGGCGCAGTTTTCGACTTTTTCGAAAAATTCTTTTTGCAATGGGTTCCCAATGCAAATGGCTTGGATGAGTTCTGAGATAGACACTAACGGTTACATTTTACCGTTAGAAATCGTTACGACTTCAAAAATTTTATGTGATAGTATATGCAGACTTCACATATTCTAGGGTCGTTTTTTGATCAAAATGACGATGCCGTTGTCAGATTTTAAAAAACTAACGGTCAACGAGTAACGGCCGTTTTTTCAAAAAAGTGTTTTGTAGTCAAAACTTTTGAACGGAGCCCATTCTTAACAGTCTATTTTCGGAAAGCATAGTCTCTATCCAAGTGGCAACTACTGAAAAAAATGGGCAACTAACTCTCAAAATTTACGGTTAACGACCGTTGACCGTTACGATTTCGAATTGTTTTATAACTTATGCATGTTACACATGATTTAGGGTCTATTTTTTCTAAAGAAGTCAAATCTTTTGTCACATTTTCGAAAATTTGAAATCGTAAGTCTTATGGCCTGTTTGTCGGGTTTATTCATTTGAAGGAACCGAAATTTATTGTTGGCTGCACTTTGATTTACTTTCTTTTGTAAGTTGTAAAAAACGAATCTTCTTATAACGGTTATTCAAATTATTCGTTTGTAGCATATTTACAAAATATTTATATTCTTTACAACTCGTTTAGCTCATTTAATTGCTGCGAGTGCATGTAGGTAATGCAACTAATAATGTCTATACCTGCTGAGATTTTAATGCATTACGTTACTTAACTTCTACCAAGGGAATTTCACTACAGGAGCAAATAAAATATGAAATATTGCAGGTACGGTATCTTGCTTAAATTTATAATTCAT
Organism: Orchesellides sinensis; assembly: GCA_027744375.1. Classification (NCBI taxonomy): domain Eukaryota; kingdom Metazoa; phylum Arthropoda; class Collembola; order Entomobryomorpha; family Orchesellidae; genus Orchesellides; species Orchesellides sinensis. The sequence goes on from JAHZNG010004501.1 coordinate 5,337, forward strand.
TATCATAAAGAAGTTTCTGGAGGTTGATTCCATTTCGAGAATAGTTCAAAAGAATATAATACTTTTATTCTGCTTTCATGGTTTCACTGCTTGACATAACTTGTTCCAGCCATTACCGTTGAATTGCTAGAAATTATTCTTTCTTCACCCTTCATTTTCACCTTTTATCACAAATAAGTTTCTACTGTCACTTAAAATATTTACAAGCGTATGCAAAGATATATATGGATAGATATATCTCTAAGAATCGGAGCACATTATTTATATGTATTTTTACAAGTTATTAGACGTAAGTTGTCTCAAACTTTTTGAACTTCAAAATCTTAAGAAGTCCATTTTCCCTAATGGAAAACAAGTTCTCATTTTTGTGTCTAATGTAATGCTTTCTCTGAATAGTTGCATAGCAAGAAGGATAAACAGCAAATATAGTTTCTCACCTTGAATTGCTATTACGCTGACGACTCACCCGATTACAAGAAACTCTTTATATAGTAAAAATACACCTTGAGTCTTAGTTTATAGTCCAACGATTCGCTTTTGTGTCAAGCAAGTTTCCCTATTTTACCAAAAAGCACCTTTAAACTTAAAGCTCATAAAGTCTGCTACAGAAAATAGGCATTAGAGTCAGGATATATTAAGGTAAACGCAAGAGTTTTCCAATGAATTGAACTCTTTTTGGAATACAGAAAAAACAACAAGAATACAAAAATATATAAAAGAACAGGAAGAAATGAATTCAATATACGAGATGCATTCTCATTCACGTCTGGAGAAATGAATGTTTTTTTGTTGTTGGCAAAAGTGAAAGTTTATCCAGAAACGTGAAGTGTGAAAAGTGTATCAAACAAGGAAAAGGAAGCGAAAAATCGCATTTTTTTGTACTCCACACAGGAAAATAGAAATGACTCCTTTAGTTATTGCATGCCTGCCTGTATGTACGCGTACACACTAGATTGAGCAGAAAGACACGTAACTTTATAAAACGGCATTTGAAGCGATTAGGATCAAGTGTGCATCATCAAGCGTAAAACATGTGAAGAATGACTAGTTCCTTTTTTGTGTGTCGAAACGCCCCAGTAAACTTCTATTTTCTTCTATTACAAATTCCTTTCTCTTTCTGCTTTCACTCTCTTGTTGCGAACAAGACAGGTACATGTATATAGCAGGTAGTAGTATGTAAGTTGCATTCATGCGTGCTTCCTCTTCACCAGAATGCAAATCCTATGCACACTTTCTTGAACCCTTTAGTTTATTGGTTTCTCCTCTTAAACTTTGTTTTTTTGCTACTCCAGAGTTTGACCAGTTTACTTGCTACAAAATGATTTTGTTTACCACCATGAGATATCTGTATTTGGAAATGCAATGGGGCACTCTAATATAGACTGGCAGATCTGTAATGACCGATTTATTTCACGTTCCTTGCCGATTTACAGTTTTAAAATGCCAATGCATAATTACCACATGTGTAGCTAAATATTTGTTTATTGGTTAATTTAGCAGGATATGATAACAAATGGTAAAAAATAAATAAAAACATGAAGTATTGATTAACTTGTTGGGATATTAGTCAGTAATATGATATGAGCCTTGTACAATTTTTATAAAACACAAAATGTTCCGATATGACAGTCTGGGTTTACATTCTAGGAAAAGGGGAAATATATAGACTGAGAAATTTATGCATAGATGAGAAAATGGCGTAGGAGCTGTGTGAAAATAAGACGTGATTTAATGAATCCTGTGCCTCTCTCAAATTTAGCCAATCAGCCGTTCATTTACAATAAACTTGTAGTCGATGGGAATTAAAGGGAAGAGAAGCAGGTGTTCATGACTTGTGATGTTCAATGTATTATGGATGCATCTCTACATACATACATGGCCGTATACAAAATATTAAGTTTCTTGTTAGGCCAAAGATAAGCATAACCGGCTTTTCTTTTACACCCGCTTCGCATTCATATTTTCCCCTGAGCAGTATTAGAAATCCGAATCTCCATTCATTAATAACCACAGCTTCTCTTCTCATCCTCATTTGTTTAGAGCGAAGCAAAAGCAAAAAAATGAGGCTGCGGCAACTCCTTTCTATAGAAGATAGTACTTTATTTTTTCTAGTCAGGAAACCCGTCTGACTACACTGAGTTTAAGTTTTTTAACTCATTAGTTTTACGTAATAACACCAACTTCTTTACAGACTGATTTGTAAAGGTGTGCACACGATGTGGAGAATATAAAAGGAGCTTTTGTTGTTAAAGAGAGGTGGGTCTAATACGAAATTCAACTGCTGCTAAAACTATGGAAAGAAATGCTGCAGAAGGAATTTCGCAGCGGTGTATGACATTACGAAGGTGTCTAAAACTGCATTATTAGTTTTTGTCTGAAATGTCTGTCTGTTGGCAAAAATTAGTAGTGAATGAACCAGCATTTCTTCGATTATTTTTATGGGAAATGTAATTGTTTGGCATATGTCAACTCAAATTCTTCCAATTTAAAGTTATTTTCGTCTAAACGGATTCTGTGATAGTGTATTAAAACATTTGTCATTGGAAAAAATGCATGTATCTATAAATATGCATCTTTGAGTAAACTGGCCAGGGTAAATCAGAAATCCCAATTATGAATAAACAACGAAATAAAGGTTTCACGTATGAACATAACATGATTTTAATAATGAGAACAAAGAAGTAAGACAAATTTTACCTGCTTTAACTAATTTTAACAATAAGAAAGATCCTCAAAAACGTATATCCGATACGACTAAGAAAAATGAATCAAGCTTTAGCGTCTAAGTAAAATCAAAGCATTTTGTGTGTCTGTTACTGTCATATTTTTTGTGTACCCACTACCGTGTGTAGTATAACGCTCTATGTGACAGACCCTCTTAACTACAGATTTTCAGTGTGATTACAACTTTTACACCCTTTTTTATCTACCACTCCACCAGCATGAAGGTTTTCACAAGCCTTTATTATGTCTTTCATTATTTTGTCTAAATCCAGTCTATACAGTAATGCGTATACAACATAAATCTAGAAGCAAACGAAATATAGCAGTACATACAAACCCGTATGTATGCGTTTACTATGGTGCGAAGTCGGTTTTGCATAATGAAAATAATAATAATAATAATAACGAGTCTAGTAATGGTTTGTATAATAGGGAATGGAATGGACGTTTTGTATGGTAATGATGTGGACTCATGGACTCCAAGGCACCATCCCAACGCATTCATTCAGGCTTCCTTACCGAAAAAAACATGAATGGGTGGCGTTTGTGCCGTACCATGCCACACGTTTGCTTCTTTTCTGGTTTAGGTGGTGCTCATTACACGCTATCATTATTTTCCTCCGGTCTTACAAGGAAATAGAGAAGGAACAGGTATTTTTGGGTCTGTTCTATATACAGAGGACGCATATACTTATTATTATTGTGTAATAAAGTTTGGTGCTGGAATACATTATGTGGTGTTTGTTGGCTTGTGTTGTTGTAGTGGAAATAGGAGTGATATGTATATATTTAATGCATGGTTTCAGTTATTTGTATCAAGTTAGGGTAACAGTGCCATTGGGAAGGCTTGTGATGGCTATCATTACCATTATTACCATACAGTAAGCTTGTTTTTTTCGGAGAAATATATTTTACAGATTTTCATGTCTCGTCTTTCTCCATACCTCCGTCAATAATAAAAACCTGAGTTGCACCTACAAAATCCTTGTATAAAAGACTGCAAAAACAGTTGATGCATTTATTTTTCGTATGCATACATAGCTTAACTAATATAAATGATTTGCATTTGCCACCCTGGCAAAATTTCACCATTATAATTCATTAAAATGTTTTATAAATCTGGAGTTATTGCACTGCTTTGAATTAATTTACAATTAATTTCTCAGCTTATCACATTTTACTTAACAGTTCTTCATGCTTATCGTAAGAACACATCTGGAAAGTATATAATTCAGTTGTGAATCAAGTTATTTATTTACAGCTTGAACGGATTATTATGATAAAGGGCAACTTGCATAAATTATTTGAGAAATCTTACAATGTTAGGTATATTTAATGCACATTTCTCCAGTAGACCACCCTTGAAGACTCCAATGGGTATTTTGTATGCATTGTGTATACAGGAAGTTCCTTGTCTTTCAGACTAATAGACGTGTTTTCTCTACTAATGCAATGTAAATGCGTACCATACATGCAATGACTTGCATGCCTACACAACTACAACTACGTACAAAGGGAGCATTATGTATTAACTTGCTACCAGGCATGCAATCCCAAAATGATGATTGAAATAGACATAAAGTATATATTATTATAATATTCATGTAGGAAATACCAGTTATACAAAAGGAAGAAAAAGATTTAAAATGATGAATTTTCTCAAGACTTCAAAGGATCAAACGGAAATACTTCTGGCTTTCTTTTGAAAGAAGTTGGAGGCAGCTTTACTGCCTAACTTACTTTTTCCTTTGCTATACCGTGTAATAAAAATATTTGCATGACGAAGCGGTGAAAGTCGAGTTTTGTATTTGATAACCATGTTTGTCTATCTGTCCGTCCGTATTCACTATACTGCTCATATTCACTATGTTGAGGATGTATTTTTAAAAGTATAATTTCTAATAGGTCTTTGTCAAAGAATACAATTTTGCCTCTTTGTTACATTCGTGTATGGTATTTTGTTTCTTTAGGGTAGTCTTCATTTCTCCATTTATGAATTGAGTTTTTTTTCATTGTCTGCGTATCCGCAAGTCTATAGACCTGACACGCACAATGAGAGTATAAAATGTTATACCTATTCATCTGAGCAACATTTCATTCCTTTACTTTGCATATTCCTTTTTCCATCCCTTATTTATCACTACACCAAAACATAATATGATTTTGTGTCATTTTACTTGGCTTTCCTAAAAAATGATACATGCATTCTAGGAAGAAGAGAACGAATGCAATGGTATCGTGAGACGTTTTTCATAAAGTTGTTTCTCGATTTATTTTATAACGGTCCTTAAATGCAAGACTTTGTACATATGAATACTATATAAATTATAAAGTAAGAAAATAATGGGCTTCTTTGTAAATCACATAATTCATAGCATTTGAATGCGTGTAAATTAACACTTTCCTTCACTTTTTTTGGCACACAAACAAATAAATTTTATTTTAGACTTATACCATGCCGAAATGAATATTTGCTTTGTGCTGACGTTTCCCATAAGTTCTTGTTAGTTCTGTACATGCTCTTTGTTTAAATTTTGACTTATTCTTGACTTTCTAGCTGGTATTGTTCGCAAGATTGTTTTTTTTTACTTCTCAAATACATCCGGTTTTATGTTTTATCGTTTCATGCTAATAATTTTTTCACATACAATTTGGCATATACAAATAGTATATAGTATGAGAGTTGTATTTCAACAAACAGCATTTATAGTTTTGCAACTACATATTTAATTCACTTGTTAGTCTGATTTAGTTTTGCCCAATCAAAAACAAGCAAAGCATTTAGAAATGAGTTTCACTTGAATTTTGGATTACTTTCACGTAAAAAGTTTTAGTAACTTAAAAAAGTGCTGTATTAAAATTTCAGGGGAATTTTCAGAAAAAACTGTTTTCATCTCATTTACCCAACAGGAAGCAATTGTGCCAAAGGTTTCCTTTACATATTACTTTTCTACATTTGTACAACCTGTGACAATCCTAGTATATCATTGGATAGTAATAAGGATGTAGCAATACGACCTCTGATTCACTATACAATGTATTCGCAGATATACAAAGTATATTTACACAACCGCACTGCCTACACAAACTATTGACTTTTATCACAGTTTCTCAAGGCAAACACATTGAAAGATTTTCCTCCAAGAAATCATAATAAATCATGATGACAGCATTGTACAAGTGAAAGCAATCTCAGGTTTACCAACAAACTACGATTGGCAGTCAACATCACCACTCGATCCTTTCCTTTTGTGGTCTTGACTCACTGATAAATAAATATTCAACTGTAACAAATCGTTTCGATCACTGAATCCACACGACATTTTCTTTGTATCGAAATGCTATCTACATTTTGCAGATCAACCTGTGCTCAAACAAGAAAAAACATCTCTTTAGGCATACAATCCCTATATCTGTCGGATCACTTGAAAGTAAAACCTTACACCTGTGTCAACAACAACGAAAAAAATTTAGCCAAGGCAAACTATCAATTTTGCATCTATACCAAATGGAAACAACATTGCGTTCCCTAAAGATTACTATTAATAACTTTCTTGCATAACAACCATTTAATTCCGTTCTATATATGCTATATATATACTGTTAAATCAAAGCAAGATGAGATGAGAATGTAACAGATACTTTGATAATATTAAAATTTTTATCATGAAATGGAAATCTCTCGTACAAAACTTTTGCCTGATTTACCTTGTACAAACATCAGTCTAAAATATCCTTTGCCCCAGGAAAAGACTATGAAGGTACAACGCGATGAAATCAGAAAGTGCTTGGTGAGAAAATGCATACCTATATAGTATGCATACAAAAAACGTGTAGAAACGGAACTTGACGAGGTGGCATACATCCCTAGATGTATTATAGAGTCACTACTGTTGATCTTGCATAGGAAAAAGTGTTCTGTGCCTGGTCCACAATTCTGTGTAAAATTTATGGTAGAATTAAAGTGAAAACGGCAGCGTTGCATTGTACAAAGAGCACGAGAGCCGGAGAAAGGGCTCACAGCCTACCGGTCTGAGCAAGATGAAACTTTGATGGAACGGTTAGAGGAGAGTATGCATACTTAACTTGGCTGCGCTCTGCTATGTGGTTTCAAGAAAAAAGTCTACGAACGAGTAGTCAAAAACGGTGTAGAAGCCCAGACCACAGCTCAGTTTCACTGGAACCGTAGAGCAGAAACCATATGGTGCACGGCAATGAAAGGAGAAAGCATTTAAGTAAAGGCCGGTTTGATAGTCAACTATAGCTAAAAATTGTATAAAAATAATAGCACATTATAAAAGATCCGTGGTAATCATCATCATCATCAGGATGAAAGAGTAGCATATACTTCGAGAAAACTCTTTTGTGAGAAAGGAAGACGTGTTTAATTTAGAAAATAGTCATCAAAATAAAGTCCACGTAAAAAGGGAGAAAATGAAAGTGTGTACAGACAAGGACAAAGAAGAGATTAGAATGATTGTAGTAGAATGTGTATAATGCATTTGTTGAAGGAAGTGGTAGAGTGAGTACTACAGGCCGAGAATCCCGTTAAAAAGGGACAGGACACGGACACACGGTAATAGTAGGTCGATTGCTTGATCCGCTTTCCCCCAACATTTTCAGCGTTTAGTCTGCTACAAGTCGTGGAACAGATTGGATCTAAGTTTCATTTCTAAGCCTCCATGAGTGTCTCCACCAGCATCTTTCCTTTCATCGACCAGCATGGCACGTTCCAGGGACCAAGGAGGGCTCGATGAACTTGAAATATGTGACATACACAACGTCATCTTTGCTATTAGTAAAAACCAAGGGAAACGTCGGGCAAGAGGAAACACCAGGAACAAAAGTAGCTCTTTTGCTACAACTTTTGTACAACCTAATGGATTTCCGACTAGTCAGAATGACGTGGGAGTAAAAAGATGTGAAAAGACGAGGAAGCTGAAACGGTTTGTGGTGTTGTTCCCAGTGTTTAGTCAAGATACAGTCAAAAAAGCAATAGCAGTTCAACTCGTAAAAAGTGTAGATAACAAAGGAAGGAAACAAGATTTAAATAAATTGTATCAGAGTTTTTTCTTTGCAAGTTTTTTAAACGAAGGGTTAACTCCCGACTTTCCCTCAACTTTTACCATTCCAGCAGTTTGGTGGGATGGGGCCAAACGGCAACTCAAAACAGTCAAAATGCAGCCCAACAAGGGTGAAAAACTGTCTGAGAACTTTTCTAGCTCACCTGTTCTCCCACATAGGACTTTGCATTTTGGTTGTGGGCTATGCCATTGTCGGTGCTGCGATTTTTGAAAGGCTTGAGTCGGGTTTTGAAATTGAGCAGAGGAACAATAAACAAAAAAATTGGACTTCCACGTTTATGCGAATCAGAAAACAATATGTTAATGAGCTATGGAATATTACAGGTACGTGATGGCTTCCCCAACTCACAAACAATGTATTTCCAACATGTCATAAATATGTTCACTGTAAACACCATGTCATTACTACTTTACACATGCGTGTAAATTGTTTGCATGAGCTGTTACAAGTTTTAGCCACCGGTGCCATGACGTCCTCAATAAAATTACCTGTATTTTCCGGCAGATTCCATTTTGGATGGACAAAATCTAAGTTGATATATTTAGATGTCCTGTTAGACTCTCATACAACGGCATATATGAGATTTAGCCTTACTGTTAAAAATTTCGCAACCCCTCGTTTTGCATACCTATACAAGCCATAAAAGTAAAAACGCAGAGTGCCATTTAATTTTCTTCAATAGAAAGACCAAACTGCTAATGCCTTTCTTTCCATCTTTTCTGTGATACAACTATTCTCCTTTCATTTCAATTCCAAGAGACACAGAAGCGTGTACTTTTATAATTTGGTACTTTTAAATTACTTCCCTGAATCAGAGAAAATTTGACAGTCCAACTTCACGTGTGTGCATGCAAGCAAAAATGCTTGGCGAGAATATTATGATCAATCCCAAATATGTCATCTATATATTTCCCTCAAGAAAAGTTTTATTTTTTTCAAAGAAAAAGGTTACACATTTTTCTAAATGCGCCATATATTCTTTTAGAACAAAGTTTGATGTATGGCTTAGACTTTTCACGACAAAAAATTTTCTTTCGCTGTACCTTCTCTCTCCACATGGCGGCCCACTCGCACTTAAACTAGAGCATATGTCGAGTAACAAATATTTTCTGCCTCACTGTCTATCCTGCTTTCCCTATCTTGTATGCAAAAAGATGAAGAAAGCCGCGTGATTTCTTTAGCACACTTGTGCTATATATATCGATAATGATGTGATGCGTGTGTGTGCAAGTGTTTAGCCAAGTTTTTTGTATACATGTGTAAGAATTTTTTGATGGAAAGATCATTCAAATACCTTCATGCATACATATTTGCATACCACATACGATTTCTCCATGTATACATTCAAAGTGCCTAAATTGCGCCGGAGAAAAGGAGAAAATCAAACTTTTCAAATTTGCCATCAGTTCCATTAAGTCAACTCTGCTTCACTTCTTATGATATTTCTGTTTATTTTACATTTCTATCGGCACTTTTTTCCATGCCGTTCTCTTTCCTCGCCCCATTGAGTCTTTTTTTTGTTAGGAGAGAGTTGGTAGTTTGTAAAAAAATGTATCCAACAAGACAAGAACTCTAGCACATTTTATGCACACACACTCTTCAAATTGACGAGCCTGATAAAGCGCACAGACTACGTATGTGGCACAGTTACGAGATCATTTTCAATGAGTAGTTCCTCTTTTCTGTTCTTTTCCATTTTTTAGAGTCAAACGAGAGAGTAGAGAAAAAAAACGGTGGTAGTAGTATCAGCACTTTGGTGGTTAGCATAGTCACGCACCATATTTCTATTCTGTGCCCATATAATGTATCCCGTTTTTTGCTGAGTCTTACGATATTTAACACTTAAGACGACAGAACAAGGAGACGAACAGAGAGAGAAATGTGTGAAAATACATGTATAAATAACGGAAGCAGCAAAAATTGTATTGTTGGTTTGAGAGGCTTTTGACTTTACGACTGGATTAAAGTTGTACATCGAGAGAAACCGATGCTTCAAAAAATGCTTCCCTGCCTGTCTCCTTTATTTCACTTTGCTGTCGATTTGTATTTGGCTTGTTGGAAAGGCATTCCTCAAAAGTAAAATAAAATAACTGAGAGAAAGTGTAAAAAAAAACATTTCAAGACACTTCAAAACGAGAAAGGAGTTTATATATGCTTTCCCCCTAAAGTTCCATTTATACATATGAACATACTTGTATATATGTGCATGTGTGACAACGACAGTGATGATGATCGTCATCATCATCATCAGTTTCACGTGGAATGTCTGGATCAACTCTTTTCTTTCAAAACTAGTAGAAAAAGAAGGTCGAAAGCTTTTATGTATTTTTTCATATGATAAACAAAGAGGAAATGATACAACATATGTACATTCACATGCAGAATCATACATGCGTGTACATATATGTATGCATAATATGTTCTTGATGATGATGCAATGCACATACACACAATCCACATACATGATGTACTTACTTATTCCATGAAGATATCTAGCAACAAAAAATATTTATATATGACACGTAAGAGAAGCCCACACACATACAACAATGCACTCAACGCCTCTCCTAGCAATTCAACCAATGTTTCTTTATATATTTTGTTCTGTTTTCTCTCAAGTGAATTTCCAGAGCGTTTGAGTTTGGTTTGAGCCGGAGAAAGTGAGGCAAAACTTGACTTGACTTTCTTTTTTAGCTTTTTATTCTCACTGAATGGGGTTATAAGAGGGGGGAGAGAAGGGAATTCCGTAAAACAAACTGTTTTGCTCGTTGTGTTTGCAGTGTGTGTGTAAAACAGTCAACCACACATATACGCAAACCTCTACGTTCGCTAAACTGGATGGTAGTGTATTAAAAAAGTGAAAAGAGTCTGAAAAGGAAAGGAATGAGAAAGTTCACCGGGAGGTTGGTAGTAATATTTTTGTTTTGTAGGTTTACCAACATTTCCTCCTATATATTTGTATACATATGCCGTTCTCCTTAAAAAACTGATGCTACTCTGTGTGTGTATATATATTAAAAACTAACTAGAAAATATTGAGTACGTTAATACACTTTTCAAAATATCAGGACGGTGTGTGGTGTGATCTGGATGATGATGATGACGACGATATCACAACTTTCTTTGATAACTCCTTCCATTGACACTGTCAAAGACATTTGATCTCACAGTTTATCGTCTACCTCAAAGAGGATAGATTACTAGTGCAATATTACCATCATACACGAGCCATCTAGATTAGAAGCGCTTACAAAAATATACTGGGAACGGTTGAATGAGTGCATTCTATCTAGGAAATTAAGTTTTCAGGAGGTACATGAAAGAAGAAAAGAATTCTTAGGATGCTCGTGAAACTAAATGAAAAAACGACAACTGCCTTGACCCATGTGTTACGTGGTCAATGTGCAACGTTGATTACTTAGGTTCTACCATAGCAAAAAACATATTATCATTGTAATTGCTTCAAGATAATAAAATATTTTGAATTCTTTCCAAACTTATCTATGTAACTGATGCACTACATGATATCATCATATGAATTCCTGAGGTAGTAAAAGGATCCCCTTGCAATGCTACATCGGTGTATAACTTTCATGTTACTGTTAGAAAGCTGCATGGACTGCGTAGTAATTGTGGTAACCTAAAACTGAGTTGATCCAGACCAGATTTCGCCTTGAAAAACTGCTTATTGCAAAAATACACCAGCTTTGAGAAAACTGTCGCAATAATTCATAGGCTGTCTTACACAAAAAGGAAACTAATAACTTAAAGCGATACAAGAAATTATTCTATTGGAAGAAGGTATACTTTACTGTAGCTAATGGAGGTTCAAGGCATGTCACAAAACATGTCTCTGTAAGTAATGTTCCTGGAAAATATGACCATTACATACCAAAGTACAGGTATATTCACATAGATTATCCATGTCCTGCTTGTTAAAATTGCAACATTGCCCAACACAACTTAGGGAGGGTACGTCAGTGGTCTACCAATAATCCCAAGGAAAATGACAAACTATATGGTTCAAAAACAGTTGGCCTGTTGTTATGTGCAAGTACACATTACAACTAACTATAACAACCAGTCACATTCAAGGATTCAATACACAATTCTTGTTACTGCCGCTGGGGTGTCCAGACGACACTGTGTAACCTGAAGAAAAAACTGATCTCTCTCTCCAAAGTAAGACTTCAGTATGGGAGGCTTGTGAAAGATGTGATGAGTATACGATCATAAAGTTATAATACATGACTTTTCTAGGTGTTGTCGAATGCACATTTTGCACCATCCATTTTGCTTTATCTTATTATTTTCACTTTCACATTTCTTGTACGATACAAAATGGCTGGGAAGCCCGTAGCGGACATGAAAACATAAGCCCGACTTTGTACGGGAATCTGTAAGGTGAAAGGAGACGCGAAGTAAAAGATTTCCTGGTGTATATACAATAAGTATATATGAATAGTTGTGACAAAAAAAACAGCGACAGTATAACAAACACAGTCGGTAAATAACTTACAACCACTTTGCACACGCCATTATGTATAGGTGAAGAATAAGCCGTAATAGTGGCAAGTAATAATAGCACATGAACGTGGTCCTCTCTGGAAAAAAGAAACTCGGCCATATGTATCACAGCAGACGGGGTGAAAAGGTGAACTGCCAGTGTGTAGTGCAGAAAAGAGCACACTGTTTGAGGTAATTCCCACGAGTTTTTCTTATGGCCCAAAACATTAATCTCGGACACAAATCAATGTCGAGGAGATCCATGGCACATCCTGTTAGATGAGGATTTAATCACGGTGAAAGTGTAGTTAAAGCATATTCCCTGTCTGTGCGTGTGTGTCAGAGAGAAAGTTTATACTATTAAATATACAGGAATAACCGTATATTTGTTACCAACTTGTAAACTGCTCATTTTCAATCTTCTTTTAGTTGTAAGTTGTATACAAATAGGAATTTTAGTGGTGCCTTTCTGATCTAGCTGAGATCGTGTATCCAGCTTTTAACTTATATGTTTAAGACTTTTACGTTACTTATACATACTTTTACTTCAACGGTATTTTCAGCCGTTGACTAAAGCACATTCCTTCTCTTGTGAAATACCTATATAGGTTTCAGGACTATTGACCATCCAAGCATACATTACGTACTTTGATTCACTATAAAGTATGCTAAACTTTTTGAACAAATCTTTGGATGTATTTTATATTCCATGTGATATTCAATGGACAAGGTACATTAAATAAGATAAAACAACTACTTTTACCATTACCACTTTATCACTGGTTTGAGAGCATATTGCCAAAGGCATTTCACCTGAATATAAAATTCAAACTATGCGTTGCAAAATGTTAATAGGTATCCTACATGCCTTAAGGGGGAATTCTGTGAAAATGTACTGCAAATTTCATAGTGTGTATTATGTTCGTATTCAGCATAGCAGTGTTTAAAATTCTTAAGATTTTTAGCTGTAATGTTATGATCTTATGATGCAAAACTATCAAAAAATTAAAAATATCCTCATATCTCCAGAGTACATTCCTCTCAGACACAAAAATAAATTAGGTGGGTAACGTGATACTCTAACTAACGATAAGCAACATGACATTTTTGGTAGAGCCATACAAGTAAATCTACGGATCATCTAACAAAAGTTCCAGAGGGGCGAAGAGGATATCGGGATATTGTAACGGAATGACGGTAGAATTTGCATTACTTATTATACCAATGTACATGTTATTCCTGACAAGAATTTAATTTCCTTGGCGATGCTTTGCAGAACAAGAATGGGTTAAAAGCATGCACAAAATTGCTACTCCCGCAACAGTATGCATAGTTTTGGTAGGACATAATAAAGGAAGTCATATAAAAACACAGGCTGACACGTCATACTATGCACAAAAGCGGATCAAATTTGGGCAAAGGGAAAAAACGGCAGGGAAAAAGTCAACAGAAGAAGAGTAAATGTCCGTTTTCTTTCTTTTTTCCATCTTCCACTTTTATAGCTGCCAGATAGCGTTAGGCATAGTTAGCTGGAATAATTTTACGAATGAAAAAGTATTTTTGGGATAATATTCATAGCTAAAAGATCATATTTTTAGGCGAGAGAAAAAGAGGGTGGTGCGGAGTAGATACGATCACGAACATGTGATATATTTCTGTACATGCACTCCATTCAACGAAAACGAAGTTTATGTAATTGTTAGTTTTGTCTGTGTGTCTGTCCGCCAGATTTGTACTAATATATAGTGGTTATCTTAAACACTTTCCATTCAATATTATCGGGTGAGGGTTTCTATTACAAATTATTCGTAAAACCCGTTAAAACAGTTAACAGTAATGCTAAGATTTACCTTCTGTTAAGATAACGAAATTACAATAAACTTTTTACATATAGAACTTTCACTCAAGTTTGTTGCTTTAACGCTTGAAGCGTTTTATTCTGTAATCTAAAGTTCACCTTATCGTCTTGATCATCCACTCCTCTCATTCGTCTTTGTGCCGTGTCTTACTTTCTTAGTGCTTTTTCAGATTTTTAAGATGGAGTGGATGAGAGTGAAGCTAGAAAAAACGAAAGATTTTTTGGGGAGATCTACTCCGTCTCTTGTAGTCTTAATGCATTGCTATTATTCTCTTAAGACCTGCTTGTTTGCTCGCTTTCACTGTTTTTGTGTATGTTCATCTGCTCCTCGTCTTCTGACGCATCAATCAATGCAGTTCGATGTAACGGCTCCCTGAGTAGGACAAGGATAGGCCATGATAGGCCCCATTCCAGTCTCTTTCATCGCTCTCTTTTTTTCCAGTAATATTCCCTGAATACATCATTGTCATCGTCTTCATCACCTTACTACAACTTTTTACAATTTAGTGTACTTCTGTTAGTATCATTAAAGAAAAGCGTGATATTAACTGGAATTTTTATAACAAAAAAGGCACAATAAGAGCTCTCATCATTTTTTTGTAATTTCTTAGGTAGTTAAAAATAACAAGAAGTAACTGGTGAAAGCATATTATGAGAAGATTAGTCGCACTCTCTTGTGAAAATAATCAAGAAGATTGGAAGTCATGGAGCACACACGGGCTCAAATTATACAAAAATGCATACCATATATTCCTTTTTAAATGTCTCTTTCAGAACACGGAAATAGACTAACTCAACTAAATAATATTTAGGTCGTTAAGGTAAAAGTTTCAATAAGCTGCCCCTTAAGCTCATCTTTAAATGGGCTTAAGCTTATTTCGTCATGGTTCGTTGGTAACAAACTAAACCGGTAAACAGTTAGGGAAATATGGATGAATCCATCCGGATGGACAGCCTAACTATGAATTAGTTCTTATACATAAAATCAAACTGTTCACCCCTCCTGTTGTCCTGCTTACTATTGCTGGGACTCATTCGCTTAAGTTTGTTTGCTGTTTATATGTGTAATTAATGTCATTCCTTTGCCAAACACGTTACTTTGTACATGAAGCATGTATGGTTTGTTAAATGGCCAGTTTACGTCTTCCCGACCTAATTTAAGCCTTGCTATTCTTTAAATTTGCTTTTAAAAGAGGTATAGTAGAAAGTATTTATATGTTTTTTTCATATATCATCATCTTTTTCTGGATTTTTATTAAAAGATGGAACTTGGTAGACCACAAGAAAGTACAAAACATTCTACAATCTCTTGTTGAAATTTTGTATCGTATAAAAACTTCCCCCGATAAACAAACCTATACAGAATACGAAGCATACATTACTTAGGATAAGTTCATTGCATTAAGCTCTACCTTGTGTGTGGCTACAGATAATTCATTATATACAAATTAAAGGAAACTGTTTTCAGTACTCAAATGTACAGAAAACTCTAATGTACTTCCTTTTTAAAGGGGAAACATGCTTTTTGCCTTTCTAAAGGAAATACTACTTTTCAATCCTCAAGGAATCATCTATGCGTATGAAGCGCTGAGATTTAGATTTGGTGCATGATGATTTATAAATTATTTACTAAATTCCTTATGTGGGCTTGCTGCCGATACTCGAGAATCCGACTAGCTATATAATTCATGACTACATAATGCATATGTATATTTCACAGATTTCATACAACACTAAGTTTGGTATGCCATTTCAAGAAGTAAAAGCAAAAGTATAAGTGCCACTGGGATTTTGTTAGGTGAATAAATTACATACATCCTTTTACGAATGAGTTCCTCTGAAAATCTAAAACACACCAAACTGCCAAATTCTTCCACACTATCATATTCATAAAATCAGACGTGAGCAACGCAAAGCTCAAGTACCTCGCTTGCAAAGTATCTTATGCCGCATGGGTCCTTTCAATTTCCAATGAAATATGATATTAGCAATCCGCAATACAATTCCAAAAGTATATAACGCAGAGTATCAGTCAGGATCAGTTAGGCATGTAGACCATTCTCGTTTACTTTCAG
This sequence comes from Orchesellides sinensis, assembly GCA_027744375.1. Taxonomy (NCBI): domain Eukaryota; kingdom Metazoa; phylum Arthropoda; class Collembola; order Entomobryomorpha; family Orchesellidae; genus Orchesellides; species Orchesellides sinensis. The sequence continues at coordinate 21,585 of JAHZNG010004501.1, forward strand.
TAACAACTTTAATCTAGCTCATCTACAGATACTTAAATCAACAAACTAAATTTTATGTTTGTCTCGCCATCAACAGCACATCATATAATGTACTTGCGATTGATTGCAAAAGGGCTCAGTTAATATTTATACTTAATACTGAACGCGTTCTCACTCAATGAAAGTAATTACAAAGAGTGAACTTCACCATTTGATAGAAATGTCAACTGTGTGACTGTCAATTAATAATTTTGATGGTGTTTTGAGCTCCATCAAGTTTGCACTACGCATGCAGTATATCTGTATTGATTTTTCAATAAATAGGTATTAACATTTTAGTGAGTGCAACTATTTCGTTTTCAAGGAAAGCATGGTAACCCCATTTACTCCGATACAAATGCATTGAGCATTACCCACCAAAGAACAATAGAGCTTGATTTATCTCGTCATATCCATAATCCTTGGTTTGTGTAATGGAAGTTGGAAAACAAAATAAGCTGTTATTATCCATAGTACACATGTTCAGCTGCAGCAGTAAATTTCCTGATTAATAACACAAAGAATGTTACACAAAGTGCAAACGACCCTTCACGCTTCCATTTGTAAGTAAACTGTATCAAAATACGTCGAGCCCATTTTGTCGACATCGTGTGTGTTCAAATGTAAATCAACACTTGTGTTGGGTTGCTGGATGTGTACTATGAAAACGTGTGGATCATAAAGAAAATAAGGAAATGGCAAAGGAATGTCGTGTTGGGAGGGAAATGGTGTGTGACGTTGTTACTCCCGTGAGAATGGCACGCAACCAGTGCGACTCGTTTTCTACAGTTATTATGATGATGACAGAGAAAGTACGTACTTGTATTGTGCACAGCATTACAGTAAAGCAGAGATGTACCGACTGGTAATATTGTTTAAAAAATTTGATGTAAAAAAGCAATGGCAAATACTAGAGAGAGTTGTTGTGCTTAAGGCAGAAATGTGTTTTGAGAGCCCTTTTAGTAAATTTAAAGCATTTGTTTGCTAGATCCAATGTTGTGAAATGCTTAGCTTAAACCAATCCCTCCCCTCCCCTCATATCAAAGTACATATTTACTTACCTAAAAATTACCTGTACTAGCTTGATTCTATGAAAATGGGATATCAAGGTATTGTATACGGTCCAACCATCCAATTTCGATTAATAATAATAAGTGAAATATTTTAAACATCCATGAGTCAGTATTATGGTACTATGTAATACATCCGTCACATCGGCTCATATTACTTTGTTTTTTGTATGGAAGTTAAACCTACGTGAATCCTCTGTTAAGATCTAAAGGATCAAGGGCGTCTTGGATTTAGAAAAGACATTATTATTATAATATTATACTGCAGCAAAAGTAGCTTTATGGGTTACAAGAAGTGGACGACTTGATCAAATAATGCAAAGTTAGGGCATGTACTCTGCCGGCTTTCCCCTGGCCGATACAATAATCTTTCTAATGCATATAGCCATGTTATGGTAACAAACTACGTCAAATCAAATGTCAGCTTTTGTCAATATATTTGTACGTAGGTATCAGCTTTTTTCCTCGATAATGACAACAGTTAAATAGTCTTTCCCCTGCTCCTGCGTTTTTAGCTTTCAAATGACGTTTCTAAACGTTAGCTGAGCTATCGTTTTAATAGCAAAACTCTCATTAGAAGTTCATGCTTCCCTTCAGGCTTTGCTGTTTATGCACATTTGTTGGTTTTAGCAAACATCCCATAATAAAATCCCCTTTCTACACGGTCTTTTGTTTCTAAACATAACGAAATCAATCTTCGTATTTCTGACACAATATAAACACGCTTCCTTATTTAACATGTCACTCTGCGTGCTTTCCTTATCACCATAAATTAACCCTCGGGACGGTTTAATGGTTTCTGTGAGCGAATCCTTTCGTAAAGCTTCCCTCATTCAAATTTTTTGTTAGCATTGTAGATTCAAGGAAAAGTAAGACAGCCATTTTTCTCTGGAAATGAATTAAACGAAAACGTTAAAATCTGTGCCAGATGAAGTAATGCTCAAGGAAACTATTGCATGCACAGATAAAATATTCATTCTATTTTTTGTGAACACAACAGACAGACATAAATAGATGCACATTTTTAAATTACCAAACTAAAAAATAATCGTCTATATATAGCAAATTAAACATATCTAATGTAATATTTTTTATTCGTAGATTAATACTGAATGCTGACAATAATCATAATTGAGAAAAGAGTTTTCTTTTCATTGTCTATGCATTACTACAATTAAAATAAAACTGTTTTTATGCAAAACTACATTTATTTACTTTAACAAATTCATTTTGGATACCTTAAACTCCTATTTATAATCAGTCGAATTAATCACTGTGCTTGTTTACTCAGCTTAAAAGCACGGATAAAAGTAAAAGTGAAGACATGTGAAGTTCATTGCATGCTGTGCACATACATACCATAGGTGTTTATCCCTGACCTGATCCTATTGCCGCTTTGTCATGACAGTGCAATGTGTGCGCTTTATTCACGGAATTACCCTTACCTTTTGACACTTAAAAATTAATGTCAAAGTGAGCAATTTTTTAACAATGCTTAAAGTGGCCTCATCAAATTACATTGTGACACTTTACGATGATCATTCTGACATCAAAATATTTAAGCAATGAAAATAAATTTAATAAAATTATTGTATCAATTAAATGGTTAGGTTTAAAAAGAATGCTAGGTCCCTGGTTAAATTATTAAAGTGTTATGGTTACTAACTACAACTTAGTTTTCTACCCCACAAATAATCTATGTGTTGGGGTTTTATTTGAAATTTAACTGATGTCATTTCGAAAAGTCTAAAAAAATACGCTGGTGTCAATATGATCAATAGTAAAAAAGTGTCACTTTATCCAAGGTGTCAGAATGAGTGATGTCATTCCGTGAATGAACCGTGTGTGCTCCATAGCGTTTGAACGTGGTTTGAGTTTGTGTGTTAAGACTTTGGCTGGATAAGAATGCATGGGGAATGCTAATGAAATACAAAACAAGAGCAAAGTTTGACTCTTTGCCACTGCCCTAATTTCCCGTGAAAATAGGAAGTATAACGAAAAATTGGGATACATAGTAACATGGCATACATTTGTTTTTATCTATTATAAGTTTTTAGAGAGCACGGGCCAGGTAATGTATTTATATAACCAAACCAACTCGATGAAGTCTTTGAAAAGCTGAACTGCACTTTCCCATAATTAATTGGACATCCATATTTCCATAAGCAACTTTACAAACTTTTACTTCTTACTAACTTTTGCATACTTGATTCATCTGACAAACTTATTCTGCTTGAGTTATTTTGTGAAAAGCGGACAATGTCCGGTAAAAGTGAAAGCGCTGAAAATTTTGGGGACTAACTCAAATTTCCCTTGAAAGTATATGCATTTATGAAGTTAGCCTTGCAGTATAGTACATGTTTATTTGATTAGGAATGTGTACGCAAATAATAGTATACAATTAAACAAATATACATACAGGTAAAGTCTCCTTTATACCTTAGCAAAGTCAGTGTTTAGTTTTTTACTTGAATTTTGTTGAGTAGGATTATACATCTGCTTTAATTTTTGTTCTGCTTGCTTTTCTACGGCAATGTTTTTTTGTGTGTATTAATTATCTCAACTGAATCAAAGCAATGCTTACAAAAACAGATGTGTATTACACGGAGAAAGCAAAATAACAAT
>JAHZNG010004502.1:0-18898 GCA_027744375.1 Orchesellides sinensis
GGGGAGGAGCTACGTGAAATACAAAATACAGCTTGGCTTAATGTATCACATACATAAACCTTGCATGTCATAGAGTAGGCCACACTTACCCCAAGTGATTAGAGTATTCAGCGGTGGTTTTAAAATTTAGCTAGCGGACATATAACGATGGATATTAGCGGAGCTGGAGGAGGGCAAAACAGCGTGTGACAAAATTAATAATTTGGACACAGCTGAGTTTAAATTTGTATCAATCATCAATTAGGATTGGCATGGCATGTTAGATTAGTTTTAACTTATTTTGAAATAAATCAAGATGGTTCCAAATTTAAAATTGTAGCACTATAAATTATAAGGAATTTAGTAAGAATTGGATTATTATGGTAGAAGAGGTTGACTCTAATAGCGAAGCAAGCAGTGTGACAAGTCAAATGAACCAGTTAAATCTGCTTGACATTCCAAATTCCTATTATCCGTCGCACAAGATCAGCCTTGACTATGGTGGATATGAGCTGGTGACTGTGTTGGGGGGCGGCGACCTGTTTGATTTTGGATTTCCTGGATTTAAATGTAAGTTACTGGCAAAGGCGTTGCACAGGGGGCTTGTTTTGCCCGAAAGTGAGGATAAGGTCCACGGTGGGTTATTTAGGGCTTAAAGAGGTTCAATGAAGGATATAAGAGGGTCAAAGGTTTGGTGTGGTGTACATATGATTGTGTGGTGGGGTTGGTGGTTTATTATGAGGGAAGAAAGGGTTTGCTTTGTGAAATAATTTTGGTGTTTTTTTTTATTTTCAGCCGATATTGTATCCTGCGTGGAGTTCAACGATGATGGAGAGTTTCTAGCAACAGGGGACAAAGGTGGACGCGTTGTAATTTTTAGCAGAGACAAGGATAAGGATGAGGTGAGTTTTTAATGAAATGGAAAATTATATGAGAATGGAATGGACATGATTTGAATACTGATTTTAGTAATCACAAGTAACTTTAATGTAACCGTTCTAGACCACTTTGCCAAAGGTTCGTAAAGAAACTGTATAATACTGTTTGTGAAGGTAGTTGGGTAGAGTATTCTGTTGGTTTTTTAAATTGGAGGAGAAGGAGGTGGTGAGGGATGATTTGGGGTGGGGTATGGATATGCTACTAGTGGCCTAGAACGGACGTTTATACTAGATATTGAAGTGTGATTGAGTGTTCTATATTGATATCCTAATCCTAATAACATCTCTTTTCTGCTTTTTTGTTTGTCATAAGTCTAAGGACTTCCCTTCTCGCAAGGGCGAATACAGTGTCTATAGCACCTTTCAAAGTCATGAACCTGAGTTTGACTACCTGAAGAGCTTAGAAATAGAAGAAAAAATTAATAAAATAAAATGGCTAAAGAGGAAAAATCCTGCTCATTTTCTATTGTCTACAAATGGTACGTGTAATTTTTTGATTTTTTATAACGATTTTTGAAAATTTTTGCAATCTGTTGTTTTGAGTGTTTCCCTTCTTGGTTCTTCTGTTGTATTGATACGTCTCTTGTGTTAGAAATGTGTTGCTAATTTGTCAACTTTTTTTTGGTTTCAGATAAAACTATTAAACTATGGAGGGTGTCCGAAAAAGATTTCAAAGTTGAGGGTTTTAACATCAAAGATGGTTGCAGAGACCCATCAAGTATTACGTCTGTGTCGGTGAGTTACGGATATTTAAAGGAATCGTTTATAATACTGCAGTAGGCAAATTTAGTTTTTAAAGTACAGAATTAATGTGAAAATTTAAATTTATTCTTATATAGGTACCACGTGTTGTCCAAGCACCTAATACCGTGGAGGCTTCCTTACGTCGGGTTTTCGCAAATGTTTATGTATCATTATTTTAAGAGTTTTTCATTTTCGATAATTTAAAGCCTCCAGAATTTAAAATCTTTGTCCTATCATTTTATATAGTATTCGACGAGCCAGAAGACCCGACCAACCGAAGTTTTTTCTCGGAAATCATCTCTAGTATATCTGATGTCAAGTTTTCGTACTCAGGACGGTACATGGTTTCACGAGACTACCTTTCGATCAAAGTTTGGGATTTACATATGGAAACTCGACCGATAGAGTGTTACCCTGTAAGTTATTACTATTTCAAAGATATTTTCTGTGTTAAGCACTTGAAATCAGTAGGATGTATACTAAATTTTTCTATTTGGTCAGGTCCATGAATATCTTCGCTCGAAGCTGTGTTCACTCTATGAAAACGACTGCATTTTTGACAAATTCGAGTGCTGCTGGAACGGCACAGATACCGCCATTATGACTGGCTCTTATAACAACTTCTTCCGAGTGTTCGATCGTAATTTAAAAAAGGATTACACTCTGGAAGCTTCTAGAGATATTGCCAAACCGAAAACGATTTTGAAACCACGTAAAGTAAGTTCTCTAGGGCTGCTAATAACAAACAGAATATTTTCATTTAAAATTTTGGATGTAGAAATTAACAAGTTCTTTAAATTCTTGTTTCTTAGGTTGGTACGACTCCGAAGAGGAAGAAAGATGAGATCGGAGTAGACTGTTTGGATTTCTCAAAGAAGATTCTACATACAGCGTGGCACCCGAAGGAAAACATAATCGCAGTGGCAGCTACGAATAATCTTTATATATTCCAAGAGAAATGCTAATTTAAGAAACTCATTCTTTACTGCACATTACATTTTGCCTAGTATTTGAAGAAACAAATCATTTAACATTATATCGTGTGTCAAATGTGGAGTTTACCTACTGCAGTCGACATCAGATGGTTAAGTTATGGCGTCATCTATAGTAACAACTTTTTAAACCTTCCACCGTAACAAGGTTATTGTTGTCAGTGTAACAGTGGAAATTTTCTTCCGATACTCTTGTCATAACTTATCAGTCTGGTGTAAAAGTTCCATTCAAATCACAAATAAACTGTGTGAAGCCACCAACGGCGTCGACTTACATGATTCCCAAGAACTCCTACAGCCACGACGGAGGTTAAAGTATCTTCTGCAAGTAAAAAAATGATTTTTAAAGACTTCTAAACTACTGTCATGGGATAACGTTGTTTCGTGATTTAGTTTCAAAATATGGAAATTTTGTATTTTCTTTAAAAGGTGTATTTCCGTTCCCAAACGATTATTAAAAATCCAATAAAATCTGAGAATGATCTATTTAACAATGAATCACTTCGTACAACATTGTTCACGCTGTATCCATACACGTTTTATTTATGCCACTTCATTAGTTAGGTTTCAGTAGTTTAATTCTATCATTCATCTAATTATTCATGATGCCAACTCCTCAGAAATTACTCATATCAAAATTCATGAAATGACTTTGGCATAAATTTGCAATAATTTGCATACTTCTAAAGGACGCCATTTGATATGCAACGCATGCAAAATTTGTCAATAAGTTGACGCTTGCAGGTTTACATTTAGGTACTTTCAGTTTGAGGACGGAAAAAATTTGCCAGCATCAAATTTACCCATCGAGTAATGTTTTCCATTGGGAACAGTGGGAATCCAACAAATTTGAAAGTCTTCATTTCTCACAAGCATAACATCTATCCGACGCATCCGTTGTCCGTCTCTGCAGCTGTGAATAATACCTGAAGTTTCCTCATTTTCAAATTTATTCCGGAACCAAAATGGATTCACCGGGAGGGTTTTATTAACGACGGCATCCCAGATTATCTGTTGGGTAAAATCTAATATATTTCACCGTGATATCTTAAATTTATCTAACAATGTCTTGTTCTGATTTGGTGTTTTTTTTTGCTGTTTTATGTAGAATTCTAAAAATGTTGCTTGGGGGTCGGGAAACAGCTTCTATCCTGCGACGAGGAATCTTTGCGGTGAATAAGACTAAAGACTTCACATCTGCAGAACTGCTCAATCATCTAAAACGGATAATTTTGACTGGTTGGTTAACTTAGTGATCATTACGCTCTGAAACATTGTGATTAGTGATTGTTATTTACAAATTGCATTTTTCAAACGTAGATATACCAGAGGAATTTAGACCGGTAGCTCTGAAACTGGGTCATGGCGGTACACTTGATAAGTCTGCTGTGGGGGTATTGATCGTTGGCGTAAACTGGGGATGTAAAAAGTTACCACTTTTGCTTCATGGTGCTAAAAATTACATTGTAGTTGGTCAGCTAGGCATATCAACAGATACGCATAACGAAGGTGGAAAAATTACCGACGAGCGTCCTTATGGTAAGACGAGCTAAAAAATAATATTACTGATTAAATTAGAGGTTGTTTTTAACTGCTTGAATGTGTGTTTATGAGTGAAGTTTTGAATCTTATCACTGCGTAGGTCACGTCACAGAAGAGGATATTAACGCTGTACTTAAGCAATTCGTTGGAGAAATTTGGCAAACGGCCCCGCTGTATTCTGCGTTAAAAGTTAGTGGCAACCGTATGAGTGACCTAGTAAGGTAAGTATGAATGGTCCTATGATATAATTTTGTAATGGTAAAACTGAGTTTTGAAAAGTGGCCATGTTCTTATGTTATTTTTTGCAGGGAGGGTGTTGAAGTGCAACCGAGGGATAGATTAGTGCGATGTTATAGTGCTGAGTGTACGGACTACAGTCCCCCGTTTTTCACGTTGCATGTCCGGTGTGGGGGAGGGTTTTATATACGAAGTCTTATACACGATTTAGGAATAGGTGAGTCTGAGAGTTTATAAAATAAGTATTAATTATGGATAAAATGAAATACATTCAATGGAGTAACTAATGAGAATTTCTTTCGTAGCATTAAACACATGTGCACATGTTCGGCAGTTACAAAGGACGCAACAGGGACCTTTTACTTTGCCGGATTGTCTTAATGAAAATGAGTGGAAGTTAGCCAACATTTTGGAATCTATATTATTCTGTCAGTTAAAATTTAGCCAGTTTGAGAAAAAAGCCCGAAGAGTTTGACTAGATCCTTTTGAAGAAAAAACTGGTAAATTGCTATTTAAAATTTAGGATCTGGAGGAGCTCGAGAATTTGAGTGTAAAACATCTTAAAAGTCCATGTCTTGCAGGATTCTAGAACAAAATTAGTTAATGGTTGTGTTTGAAATGCTTTATTTAATGGGTTTTGTAATAAATGAGATACGACGCAGAGTTGCCTACGCTATTGTTAAAATGATTGGTTAATTCATTTAAAATAGCTTATTCATTAAGAAGCAATCTTCAGAAAAAGTTATATAAAGCTGCATGTAGTTCATATGTAGTACTTCAGAGTTTTAAATTTCAGCAATAGCATTCTTTATTACTCAGATAATTCAATATTTTTAACAAAATTTAACAAATTTGTCAAACTAGAACTCTAGTGTAACTAATAAGGTTCAATTTAAGATATTAATTGGCAAAATTGATTCAGTGGTTGTTTAAATCTTCCTATTCAAATGTTTTAAATCTTAACTTTTTACGGCAGACTTCAACGGGCATTCCCTTGCACACGATCGACTGACTATGACATTTGACCTCTGTTTTAAATGAATCGGTTCATGTGCACCAAAACCAAATTGAAAAAAGTATTTGTTTGAACAACTAACACCAACTTTACAGCGGTAGAAAATAAATTTCCAATCTATCCGTTTGTACTCGACAAATTTTTGAGAGCTTCCTTTACATGTATTCCATCCCAAAGCCAATGTCGTTCTTGATATGCCTTCGAAAAACCTTCACACAGGACCACAGTTCGGACCAAATTGGTCAAGTGGTATTAAAGTTAAAGCTCGTACGGCATGTGATGATGAGTCACATTACTCTCTCTACAGGCTAAAGTAAGCCGATCTGACCTATGGTTCCTACGTCTAAGCAAAACTGATAAGCGGTTGATGTCCTATCAGAATCCATGATACTTTTTTGTTATATTTCAAAAGCTTCGTAATTCGAAATGAAATTCCTAATTTATTGATGAGGATGGGATGGCTATAAGGAAATAACAAGAATTCGGTTCCACATGAAACTACAAGCGATTTAGAAATAGAAATATTAAGATATTTTACCAATACTCGTTGTTAACTTGCGATATAGCAAGATACTAAGAATGATATCGGCGTCTGCCTGTGTGTCTGTCTGTCAATCTGTTTTGTCTAGCATGCCCAGTTTTTTTAAATTCTTTTTGCGATAAGTTACCCATGCAAATGGCTTGCCTAATTTTGATGATGGGCACTTACGGCGCAATTTACCGTTATAAATAGCTGCAATATCATTTATTTATGAAACATATATATGTATGCGGCACATAATTTAGCGCCCATGCTTTGTCAGACTTTGAAACGACAGTCGATTTTTAATGCCAAACTGTGATTTGGTATTTAGTTATAAGTTCTGAATCTGAACAGAATACATTTTTCACAGCCTGTTTGTGGCAAGCATAACCTCCGACACAGGGGCAACTACAGTCAGAAAATGGGAACTAACCGCCAAAAATTACCGTTAGCAGCCGTAACGATTTCGAAATTTTGTATCGTAAGTAATGCATGCGGGATTTGATTTATGGTCCATTTTGTCCAATACTTAGAATCTGTGAATCGAATTGCAAAAGGAGAAACAGTTTTTTTTAAATGCAGTTCGTTTCTTTTTTAATCAACTTTGGAATGAAACCTAATTTGTCGTTCCAAATAACATAACACATACAGTAGACGAACAAATAGTTCGAAGAATCGCAAGTTCTCGATATTCTGTTTGTCAGGTTTATTTCCAATATGACCATCGCATTGTTTTACATTTGATACGCCTTTTTCGGAGAACGCGTTTTACAGTTCGGTTTCCTATTTGTATGCAAAATGCACATAAATACGTGGTTTGGTTTGGTTGGGGAGGTACATGTTGTCGTAAATGAAAACATGATTACTATGACATGAATAAATGTACATGAAACGTAAACATCTAATTCAGCCTAAAAAGAGAAGTGAAAGCACAGAATTTATTGCCCTTCAGCATCAACTAATTACACCTACAGAATCGTTTTCTGGAGAGTACCAAGTATTTATTTAAAAGCCATGAAGGATTAGATTTAGGTAGGGGGTCAGACTATCTCAAGCTGAGGAACTCAGCCACGAGCTACCTTATGTTTATGCATAACATGAAATTATTGTCAAAACGGAAGTTGACAGAATTGAAGGAGTAGGAGTTGTGCGGCGCATCATTAAAAAAGCTGTTTGTGTTGTTAGTACCAAGTGAACAAACAAAGATAACAGAAGATGTTCCCTTAATTACACTAAATGTATTGAAAAGACAACAGGGCTTAGGGTTGCTTACGATTAGGTTTAATTTATTCAATTTTATATCAATCGATGAGTAAGTGTTTTCCAAAAACTTCCGCATTAGTACAAAGGCGGAATAATAAGAAATGATTCTCACAAGCAAAGCAAGCTCATAGTCCAAACAAGGTTACTTAATGGTTTACAAGATCATCTTCATGGGCTGGCTAGATATAAAATTTTATAAGACTTTCACAAACAATCATGAAACAACTGTTTTGCTGGTTTTTTTTGGGAGGGGGGGGGGGCTACTGGTTAAAATTATATCGTTATACTGACTGGTGCGTTCATACATAAATACGTAATAACTATTTTAACAAAAGCAGAACTCATAAAACATATCAAATTCCTTACAAACAATATACCTAGTCTTAAACAATTTTTATAATTAATTCATTTTTAGATGCCAATATCAATTTCTTTGTATTTTTCTCTGTGCCAAAATAAGAGAAAGCGTGTTGTTAATGTTACAGGCAGGTAAAAAACCACCGTTACTAGTTTATTAGAGTCTCAAAGGAATGATAATGAAGATATAGATTAAATAGTACGTTTGATTTTGAAATTTTTGAATTTTGGATTATTTTAGAATGGTGTAGTGGGGCGAGTAATTATATGATATATATCGACGAGGTTGTCTTATATATACTTAACTGAATATTTATTATTTCCTTTCTCCATAGCATATTATCGGGATAAGTAATAAGCATTTACCTTCAAGCAAAGACGCTTTGCATTGGGTATTACTACAAATGAAAGTATGTAATTGGAAAATTAACTCAAACCAACATAACATTTATGTGGATGCTGTTCTTTTCATGAATCACTAGTCAAGTGACAATAGAATACGTCAACAGAAAACACGGTAAATGTTGTATTTAGACCAATTATTTTAACTTCTGGAAGAAAAACATTATAAAACAAAGTCCAAGTCTAATTTCTTCTGATTTCCAAAACTTGTACGGATAATGGTAATCATTTAAAAGCAGTTTGGCATCATAAATCTCAGAATATGAAATCTGTAGATCGTATAAATTATGGAAAGGCATAGCATAATCCGAGCAGACAAATGAAACTAAAGAAATGCTATTGACATACATATTACGGTTTCCCTATTTTGTACAAAACAAGTTTACATGTTAAAGTTCAGTTCAGTTAGACATGGTTTCCACTGAAGGCATCTTTAGACTGGAAATTCATTTGGAGTATTTTCACTTATTGTTAGAATGTAAAACGGCGTAAGTTCTGGAATAAGATAATGTAGAAAGATATCCAATTTGTGACTCCGAATGACAGATAAGGATCGCAGTAATTTCGATGTCACTAATAAACTATGGAAGTCTACATCAACAATTGTATACTAAGTACTCACATAAAAATAAAAATGAAGAATATGCGTTCCAAGTAAAGAAACATCTTGTCATATGTAAAAATTGATGATGGGATTGCAAAAATTGAACAGAACTGTGTTTGATGCCTATAAGTTTAATATAAGATAGAAAGATATTGAGAAAGGGTCATATTTATTTACGCCTGACATGTCAGATCTCAATCAACCGGAAACATTTTACTTGCAGGGAAACTCCGACTCTCACGTCTCTTATTAAAACCGTTAAAAGGAGGCGCATAACCTTACACTAAACTAATGTATAAAATGAAAGGAAACAAGCTTACTGCATAGCTGTATAACTATTGAAGATATTTTCTTGGGGCCAAGCTGGATACACGGATTACTCTTTTCTGACATACGATACAAAAGGTAACGCTGGAGGAAAGAACATAAACGCAGTAACAAACTGTTCTTTATTTTGTATCTGCTATTTACGACAGTATGCTTGTGAGGATATTTAAAACTGTTAGAAGCAACCACAGCTAATGGCGAGTACCCTAAAGCACCTACAAAGTTACATACTGTGTCTACAAATTCACATACTATGTATTCGGCATCAAGATAAATGTACGCTAACACATAAGGGTAAAATGTATTATTAAATAATACCTTTTATTACATAATTTGACGAGCTATGCGAATTATCTCATGATTTCCCGATCAACGGCAACATTATAATAGTTACAAGGGATTCTTAACGGAACGTTCCCAGGTCCGTCACTCTATAAAGATCACCTAGTTAAAAGGTAGAAATCATTGCTTTGATCCGTAATTAATTATTATATGTTTAGATCGCATTGTTACAAAATCAATTATTCAAACTTTATATATACGCGAACTTATATTGAATACCTTCTATTACATTAATTGCAATTTCTTTACAAAAAACTGTAATAAACGTTAACGTTTATTTACTCAAGTAACTCGTGTTTCATAGTATGCATGTATTCTATATTGCTGCAGGGTACGCCAGTAAGTGCTACTAGGTAGCGAGATAACTTGCCGATTAGAAGATGAGGATCGACTAGGGTTTCATGCAGGCATGCAAGCAAAAGCACATCACACACAACCAGAGCCTTCACTTTTTATACTCACTCTTGCTTTCCACACAACTTCAGTCGTGGAGAGAAAGGCTTTGAGAGAGGACGAGAGAACTTTGTTGTCCGATGTTGCATATGCCACCTTAGTGTGCGAGTCAAAACACCTAGTTGTGAACTGTGTTCTTGTGTAGTGTTTTCGTTAGTGCGTGCGAGCAAACTAGGAGTTGAGAAAAGAAGCTAAAACACTTGCATGACTTTGTTCATGCAGAATATATTGCGTTTCTTATAAATCTTAATATTTAGTACAAATGTCCACGCATTGTTTTCATAAATAATTTAAAGGACTGTCTTTTACAAGAAAAAAACTAAATCGTCATCCTATATTTCAACATATTTTATTTTGTACTCTGAATACATGCATAATAAATCTCAAAACAATATTTCATAGGGGAGAAAGGCTTGTGTTGATGATTTGTGTTTGTTTGTAGTACTTAAATATATGTATGCTTGGCAGTTATTATTGGAAGATAAGGCGTGTGTGATGCTATAATTCTACAAACTTTTTGTTGGTATAAACTCCAATAAAACAAACTCAGACAGGATCAACAAAAAACACAAATTTACTTAATTGTTTGTGTTACTATAATGGATGCTCTGAACTTACGTCTCAGAAACCACGTATAATTTTTAGGATTTTTACATATATGGTTTCCTTCTAAAGAATTGCGCAAAGGGAAACGTGGGACATGCAAGTTTTCAGAATGAAGGTGCAGCTTTGCTTCCACAGTAGACTCTATGAAGTGAGTAATTAGCCAAGTAAATCGTTTAAAGACAGCATCATTAGTTAAAAAGCGATTTAGAAGTATGGACTTTGCCTAGTGAAAAATTTAGACTTGATAAGCCACATTATTTTAAGTATCAAAATGTGTAAGCTGTTTCCCGTGTTTGTTTCTAGTTCTTCGGTAAAAACTAAAACTAGCGTGCAATGCAATTACAATGTAATTATTGCTAATTCAATGGAAAGACCAAAGTATCTCTTTTAAAGTGTAAAGACAGATTCATAATTTGCATGTTAAAAAATTAATCAACGGTTCTCAGATGCATTTGTAATACCATTCACCCTGATTTTTGCATAAAGCAAGGTTTTTGGTTAATAATTCGTACAAAAGAATGAGCAAATTTCAAAGAACAGAATTTCCTGTTTGATGCATGGAATTTTTGCAAGCAGCTTTCTCAGAAACATGACATTTCTGTCGTTTGCATAAACCGTTGGGTTCTGGTTTTGATGCTGTAATTTTAAACAGGATGGTGATAATATGTCTATAGAAAACTGCATGTAAAATGTATGCAGTAGTTAGATGTTTTGAGGAAATCACGAAATTCTAGCCGGAATCTACGAATCCAGTGTAAAAGGGTTCGCATGTTATCCATAGTTCATAAATCCAGGCAGTTGCAATTATGCAGCGGCTTCAAATGACCAGACTAGTTTGAGTTTTTGATGATAAAATCTGTAAAATTGAGAGCAAAAATGCATATAATGTGGATCACTTATCCAGAAGCTTTCCAGAATTCTTCATAATAATACAACCAATTTTAATTTCAATAATATTGGAAATCTAGTATTTCCTAGGCTTGATTCATTTTTAGGCAATAAAATGAACTTGGAAGTTGCATGGAATAGTAGGCTGGAGAACTAGAAACAAACAAACTTACCCCTTTTTAAAAGTTTATCTCTCGTTTTTGACGTGCTTCTCTTATCTTTTTAAAACAGATGATGCCACTACTGCAAATACAAAAGAAGTTACTGATGTACTTAACTAAGGCTGTGTTGATTTAGTGATGCATTTCCTGTTATTGTAACACAACTAATGCAACTAGTGATCACGATCAAGGAAACAAGTTAATACACTCTAAGCCGAACAAAATTATTATATAGTAAGCAGAGTAGTAAGTTATATTAGGAAGGAAAGTGTTTTACAGTGTCATATTTATTGTTATTTTTTGCAAGGGAAAAAATTTGTAGCTTAGGGTTGTAAAAATAGGGAAAGAACATCAAGAGTCAGGATACCTCTCGAGGGTTTGTAAATACTTAAATGATTGGTACGGGGCCATAAGAATGCGATTTTGGTCGTCCTGGGATTCGATAATCAATCCTTCAGCTAGCCTGTCTGCCACATTTCCAACAATCATGATAGACGGTGGGAACAGCCTGTCGCGTCTCCACATGGTGGACAAAATGTTTAAAAGTTTTCAAAGGATTTCTATGGTGCTTGTAACAGCCGTGTTGGTTTTCGTGACCTCTTCCGGAGTAAACAATGATATTCTAGGACGATGTCCTAAGGAATGCCAGTGCTTCAATCTTCAAGTCGATTGCTCCCAGAGAGGATTACATTTAGTCCCAAGAGGGATTCCCCGGAATGCGGAGAAAATGTGAGTCATCCATTTGCCATTGAATGAATGATTAAAGTATTTTATTCTGTCTGTATAGTTGAGAGCTGATTCATGTTAAATGTATTCGTTGCATTGCGACACACTTTAAAAACCTATAACATTTTACCCCCAATCTAGCAAGCATATTCCACATAATAAAATACTGACAAAAAAGTCCCTTATTGTCGGAGAGTGCGTATATATGTGTGGGAGCCTAAATGCAAAGTCTTTTTCGAGTCATTGCCATTACTAAGTTTGGAACCAAAATCGAGAGCTGCATTTCATTAAATCCTCTCTTGGAGTCACCCGATGTAGGAAATTGGATTATTTTATTTTACGAGGAAAGGCACACACACACTGCTCGTCCAGTATAAATTTGCAGGATTATTTAGAGCTCACTTGTTTCCCACGCATGAGTCCTTTTAGTATTTTAAGTCTGCTGTAATACTTGTTGTAAGCATTTTATTGCAAGTTAAATCGCTTTCATAAAATTCCACAGAGCTGTGAACTTGACTGTTTTACTTGTCTTCATGCTATAAAATAATTCCTCCTCCCTGATATACTTTATACGAACAAATAAATGCGTGGTCGTTTAGGGAGCTTCACGATCACACTTTTGAGAAATTTCAGATGGGTGATATCCAAATTGCCATGTCTTCCCCTTCTTTACTTTTACTTTATTCATTCATATGTACGTGTTTTCTAAATATTCGACCTGGAGAAGGGCTTTCAGCCACTCATTCAGAGTTGACTAGACTAGAGTCATTTATGACCAAGTACATATATATATATATATATATATATTATAATATTATAATATATATCTATTACACGGGACACACTGACAAAAACGGGATGGTGTGATGTTGCTCATGCACAAATCAACAACAACAAGATTCTGCATGAAAAGCAATTTAACAGGGAATTAACTAAGACGGTAAAATATTTCATTTGATTGTTTGTTGAGCTGCCATTCCATTGAAATTTGTGAGTGCAGATACATAAGTTGATATGTGGTGGACATGTAAATTACTGTAGCAATTGGGAGCACATTTACGGCTAACCTAAGGATGACACTTTCTTGGTGCTTATCTCACGGATGGAGTTCATCCTTTTCTTTAGAATGCAAATCCTGAACGAGTCGATGTTTGAAACTGAACCAATCTACTATTGCTGATTACCAATTCGTTCGGACCACTCTCGTATAGGCTGTTTGTGAAGGGTGACATAGTACAATACCTTGTTACCTTATACGAGGATTTAGAGTGCATATAAAATTTTAGCTCATCCGTACAAGCCTTGTAGTGAATGTAAGATTCATAAAAAAGTAGGCACACAAACACGCAAACTCTTGTGAGATGATGTGATGACTACCTTATACGATCTTCTTAGCTCTTTCTTGCTTTCTGGCTCCAGCAGCAATAATACCAGACTAACGGAAAGTGGAATTGGTTCGCTGCAATGACAACAATAATAATAATACTTAAATCCTACATGAGATGCTCCAAGAAAGTCAAATCAATTTCCTTCATCATTTTACAACATCCGTCTCACTGTTGTAATTTGGAACAATCACACCTACATACATGCAAGAGTTTCACTTGGTATACATGGCTCCTCTTCCTAGTTACTAATATGTATGTATATAGAATGTACAATGTTACATGCATGAATTATATGTTAGTAAATATATGCATAGCCCATACTTTGTTGCTTTCATCCCAAAAACTCCATGTATAGGCTGATGTCTGATAAATGAAATGACATGATTGAATTTTTCATGTAACTGTCGACAGCCTTTTCAAACATTGATGCAAACGAGCGTCTACAACTTGTACAAAATTCTCTTTGGCTTTATGTTGCATTTGAAGATAAGAGGAAATAAAGTTGAATGAGAGAAGATGCTACTAAATTTCAGGAGTTGATCGTTACTGAATGTCAATAAAAATGTTTCAAGTTTATATGGCATAACGTACTATTAGCGCATTTGATGTAATGACATCTCCTATACCTATATAAAAGAACTCATAATTTCTTAGGTGGGTAGGCTTTTGAATTAAATAGGTAACTAAGGAAAGTCAAACGCAAACTCATCGTAAGCACGGATACTTAATCATAATATCTAAGTCTCTCACAGAGCTCATGTGAAGCCTCCGCTACGGAATCATTTGATCTGTTGCAATTGCGCCGTTTTCTTCTTTACCTGCGATGACATCCTGTTTATTATGAATTACTTATTCAAACGCTGATCCGGTGTTCACTGTAATATTTATACTGGATTATCATTTGACCAATACTTTTGTTGTTCATTTTCCAATTTTCAAGTCACATTAACATGTTTACTATGAAACTACCCAGTGTATAATCTCAAAGTCAACACTCTTCGTAACAAAACACCAGGGCACTAACTTAGTGAATGCTTCAAATCAGATAATTTACCATGGAAAACTTTCCGCTTTAAAATGCCGACTTGAAGTAATTCAAATGTTATGAAATATCTTTTACCTGTTCATATCACATCATAGACAATTTGAGATTTGTTATTCAAGCCATTCATTTTATAACAAAAAAGCCTTCACCAGGTTCAAATTAATTTAGTGGTCTGGTCACGAACACATCCTGAATTTTGTAGACGCCAAATTTGGAGTCTGAGCACTGACTCTCATGTCCTTGGCAATATGCATGATGGGTGGATTCCCATACAGACTGGAAAAAGATAAGACGATCCTGTTCGGTATGCATATAAGAAACGCAGGTAATTTACGTGTGCCATGTTTATATGGAACCGATGATGTTCAGCATGCATGCTTACCCATTTATTTTACATCAACAGTAAAGAGTTACGCATTTTGTGTAAGACTATTCCCATTGTACCCAAGTTTCCAGCTTCGGGTTTAGCCTTCCCAATAAAGGATATGCAAAGGGCCGACAATAGTGTAGAGGGACGACGAGTAGTTGACACACCATAGTACGCTGACTGAAATGACAGGTTGAGAAGCGTCAACTGGGGATCTAATTTCGTTTATTGAATTTTGACATGCACTTATATGGCTTTTTCATTCCGTTTTAGTGTCATACAACAGAAAAGACAGAACCTACTGAAAAGTAATACTGTCAAGCATTGGAATTAGAAAAGCAACAAAACTCTCCTCCTGACGGTCCGCCGCGTATGCCTGTACAAAATATGTTATTCCAGAGCAAACGCGAACACGCTACTGCTTTGCCCGCATCATCCACCACCACCACCGGAAGGCTCACATTGCTTTTTATTACTTTTATTACTGTGACAGTTGACGCTTAGTTAAATAAGCTAGGATGATGATAAGTAACCAGACGCATCCAAGTACAATCCATAATATCGTATTTACGCATATAAAATGCGTACGCACTGTATTACACACATTATTACGCTTCCATTCCTGAGAGTCAGGGACAGTTGCATACATTCCAGAATTTAAATACACGCACAATGTATGAACCAGGGGACTGTGTGTGAAATGCTCACTAAAAGCATGTAATGCTGTATAGAACCTCGTCATATATTTAGTGATGAAGCCTTTCCTCTCTATCTTTTTTTTATGATGGCGATGATAATGATGAACTTGAGGGATTGACAAGCTGCGAAAATGTCATGTAATGGCATGTACTACTGCCATGTTTAATTTTCATCAGTGCTTTCCTGATATTTCATTTTGCCGTTTAGATAACCGTCTCACATTTTTACTGCACATAAAGCTAACTAACAAGTACACTCTTGGAGACAGAGATGTAATGAGATGAGGTGTGTTAGTTGTGTGTAGGAAATAACCATTATCATAACATTACATCTTTACCGGTGCTATACATGAGTTTTTATGATGGTTTTTCCTAATGTACAACTAAACACTATTTGTCTTCCTTCACATACACAGCTTGCTAAAAGTCTTTGACTTTTGTTGACAAAACTCGCTTTAATTCATTACTGACTCGACTGTGAAAAGGTTGGCGTGGTGTTTGCCGCAGTTGAGCCGAGAGAGTCATGCATTTCGCATGCAAGTCAGTGCGCCAGCATGTTACTGTCAAATAGTGACAATTAGTAATAGCATGCTATACAGAAAATGGAATTAAGTTGGTAACACTACAACAACAAAAAATACTAATGGAGGTTTCTTCAATGCTAAAGTAACGATGCTTAATAAATTTTTACGAACTGAATTCCTTCAGCTCAATACGCTACAGTAAACATTTAAAAATAGTTTCTTCCTTAGCGTCATATTGTTGGACAATTTCATTTTGTTGATTTTATCAGTATGTTGATGTATTCAGTCATGTATTAAGTATAATATTAAGAATTCAAGGGATTTAAAATTACAATACTTCTTCACCCAAGCGCCATGCGGAGACCACCCTACGCCTACAAATGCAGAAGAGTGCATATTGTGAGGTAAACAATGAATGAATTACTGCCGCTACTCCATTGGTGCACTGTCCAAATGAAGTTGTTAAACAATTTTTATTATAGTTTTTTACTATGTCATACGTACGCAGTATGCATGTGTACCTAATGTTCAACATAACATACAAGTACAAATAAATATGTTATCAAATGTGTCAATGTGATGACGAGCAATATTATCACTGCCAAGTTAAAGATGTATAGTGACAAAGTTTCCCGTGAATAAATGATAGCCGGGGACAAAACGACATGAGTTATGTTGGAGAAACTGTACATTATGCACGTATACACCTTGACATGATAGCAATAAAAACATCTTTTTACATTTACATCATCCTTATCTCACATCTCATCTTGTGGTGAAGAATGAAAATTATAATCTTATTACAACTGCACAACAGTGTTGGAATAGGATGAGGAATAATTTGAGATTATAGATGTGATACGTAATTCAGAGGAGCAGGCAGATGCCACTGGAAGAAAAAGATTCATAAAAACCTTCGCCAGCAGATAACCCACACACGACATTACTTACGTCTTTTTTGCATGTGTGAACACGCTTATAATGTATGTATGTCTCTTTAGGTTTTCTACATAATTTCGGCTTCGTGAGATAAGGTTTTTTTTGCATCGCAGGTCGTAAGACAGACGATGGCATGAAATGCAGTAAAAATTAAGCAGGATACTTATGTTTGTCGTAACGTACAAGTAAAATAATTTATAACCACAAATCATCCCATCTTGTAACCATCCATCCTTTTTTTCTGTACAAAAAAATGAGCACACATATTATGAGCCATATTATGAGATAGACTACAAGATGGTAACAGGGAAAAGTTCTTCATGGGTAGTCTTTGTCATTTATAATTTCACAAAGTGGTTTTTACCACCTTGCACAATGAATTCGTTTACAAAATTTTATATAGTTAAGTGGACACAACCCATAGGTTATTTTTTCTTGTGATAATGTTGCCCCCATGTCCCATATAAAATGGGTATTGAAACAAAAAACGAAGGACATAAAAAAGGTTCTTACTGGGCTGAGTGAGTTTTCATTTGAGGCATAATGGTTTTCAAGAAGTGGTGGAAGACCCTTTGGATCCTATCATCGTATGTAATACGGAGAAGAAGAACAATATTGTGAACTAGTCTCCGTTGTAGATTTCAAACTAAGATAAAAACTCCCAAACGAAAAGAATCTTTTTGCGGGACAACAATAGATATATATATGATGTAAAAGACGAAGGAAAAAATTCTCTTCCAACGACAAAACTCATGACAGAATTATGCCTTGTTGGAAGGGATAAGTTTTCATAAAAACAAAAGTAGAAGGACATCACATGCTACATGTCAGTAGAACCGCTATGTAGCATTAAGGCACATACACACTTCAGTGTAAAAACGTTACATTCAAAACTATTTACACATACAGTGTATTTATGCATGCATTATAAATTTTGTGACAGATGAAAGTTAGAGTCTCGTGCAGACACTCAAGACATGCTTCCTTCAAGCTAGGCATTAAAAGTTGATATTTTCTGCGTCAAAATATTATGTATACTCTTAAAGAATGCATTCTTTAACATAAAAAAGAATCTGTGGATGTAACGCTAGTTAAAGGGTCCTATTTCAACTTTTCTTTTGCGATAAAATGTACCCAATGTTATATACATGTGCTTTCAAACTCCCAGCACAATTACAATAAGAGTAGGAGGATTGGGAAAGAAAGGAAGAGAACTCAGCGGAATCAAATGGTAATATGATGGGCAAACTGACATTCTTTTGGTAATTCGTACTGATGCTTTTTCACAGATATACCATGTTATTTATGTATGTGCAAGGGAACTCCTGTCGTAGTTCCATACACACGTATGAGATTTTTTGACATATATACATTTCTAATATAATAGTTTTCATATAGTCATCAGATTTGGGATCATTAAGGTCTCACTAGGAAGTAATTTACCATGAGAAAAACAACAGTACGGTAAGTAATACGACTTAAGTTGTTTGCATAAAATAGATGGGCGGAATCGATACAAATCTTTTTCTCTCTGGGCTAAAAAGCTGTGTGTGCATTTATGTTGGTGTTTCATCTATATAGCAGTTTCGTGTGTCGTATAATAACTCAGGTGATGCTTCATTTATTTATTCATGACTTCTCTCTAGACGATTTTTATGACTTTCTTCGTTACATAGAAATAGGCGTGTCTTTGGAGGAACATTTTGGTTATTACTTATTCCACTATGGGGTTACACACAAAATAGTTACGACGAGGATGATGATTTTGGTAAAATGAAATAAGTTGAAAACAAAATTTTTTTGTGTATGTATTTATGTATGCTGTTTTACAGCCGTAC
>JAHZNG010004503.1:0-11234 GCA_027744375.1 Orchesellides sinensis
CTGAGACTCAATCTGTTATGAGGAAAACACTGAATGAAATGCTGAAGCGATCTATTATGCCAGCAGCTTATGGCTAATGCTAACACTAGCTCATAAAACATTTGAAAGTATGCATAATCTTACTTATATAAAAGTAGTTTTAAAACAAAGCAGCTTGGCTTTCTTCATAGTAATAATGTATGTACATCTTTCATGCAGCCAGAGTGAGTGAGACGATAAAAATGGCAAGGTGCTCTGTCTTTGATGCTGTAACGCAGTAGAAAAGAAATATGATTCTTTTGTCTTCATCTCATTATGTCGTAACAAAGCAATGAAGCCGATCCCACATTTCCGTTGCATTCATAAAAAACCTACGCACAAGGTTATTACCATGGACACTCTTCCATGAATACTTTTTATTACGAATGGACAGGAAACAAGCGAATTCAAGACTGTCTCCAACAGTGAATCCTATACTTTCAATAGACATTGACTCTCACTCCACTCCGACAGCCAACAGTGCTCCTAGCCTGTCATTATTTATCTTGGCAATTTAGTCATAATTTCTTACAATGGTTGTATGAAGACTTTTCGAGTATTGCCAAAGTCAAAATTACGTCTCGCAAATAACTATTTATTCTTATTTTGCATACATGAAATAAACCAAAATCATATGCAGTATAAAACTTCGATTCTTATAGTGAAGCCGAAAAGCACAGCAAAATACTCGTCAAGATAGCTGGTAGGTTAGCTCATTTTCTAGTGGCATATTTCGTTATCAGTAAGCAACTTTCATGAGCTAAAAGTTAGCTTTCACCATGTTCCCTGTAGAAATATTGATGACATGATGTATCGACTGATATGTAAAGGCTGAGTGACACGTGCGTGATAAAATGAAGTTTGCATCGAAAAAGTACACATTCCTTCCATTCACACTACTGACTTAAGTATTGCGTCCTTGATTGCAGTAAAGTATAACCGCAAAATAGTAAATCTTTCTTGAATGTACCCCGTAGGTGGTTTAGAACCCTAATAATACATAAAAGTTGATTTAAGGGCTAAGGGGATTCGTTTCAAGTACATATTTGTGGGTAAACGAGTCGGATTTTTTATTTCGAAAACAAAAAAATCCCGAAAGTAGGACATGTATTTGGTGAAAGTTAGAACTCGAGTGGTCTCTTTATATCTTCCATAACGCATACTCAATGAGTATCCTATCTCGCGTTATTCAACGATTTATCGAGCAAAAAGTATCCAGTATACATAATAGTATCATTAGCTTCGGATTTGCCAAAATCTTATATAACTATACATGTTAGGTTAAATTGTTGTATTGTGATAGACAGTATTCAGGCAGTGGATTTAACAACAAACCAAGATTACTTTTCGAGTTTCGGGTGTTTGAGTTTGATATGTTTTTTCAATCTCTGTCTTGATACAAGATGTAATTTTTTTGTTATTGGAAAACCATATTATAATTTTCACCTTTTGTAAAGGAAGACATTTACTTATGCACGTACACACGTACACCTTTACATTTATGCACGTACTGCAAAGTGAAAGGCAAAACGACAAGGAGATGATTAAATTTGAAGAAAATGCATTAAAAATAGAGAGCTAATGCAAGGTTGTATATTATGCATGTAAAATAAATTACGTCTATTGTTCTTCACGATATGACTAGAATGCAAATAGTATGTATTATGTATGCCGTCATGCACAGCATACGTATCTGAATAAATTGTAAGGCACATTGTAAAAGCAATCATATCAATCATCCATCATCACCATGATCCATGCCATTGTAAACATTGGAAGGAGAGAAAACAATTTAAGAGGGAGGATGAAAAACTGTACTGTATTTTTCTGCAGTGCGATTCAGATGTGTATCATTAAGAAAAACTGAAGCTATTATTCTTTATTATGAAGCACTGTAGTTCCACCAGCTTTGGAGATATACCAGCAACATTACTGTATTAGTTAGAATACATGATTAGCAATACCCTTCTCTTCATGGAACATAAACTTTCATCGTCGCGTCGGCCTTTTTAACTTCCTTTTACTCCCCCTTTCATTATTTTTAAAAATCTTGGGCCACTTACAAGGCCAAAGATGTGTATGGCAGATTTGAATTGTAATAAACTATGTATGCGGTGGTATGTGTAGTTACTTTCATGAACGTACATAACATCCGAAAAATATTAATAAAAATCCAAGTCTTAAAATAATCCTATTATGAAATGAACTTGAATTTACCATTGTAAAATCCACGCCACACACATTCTACTGTCTTTCAAACACATTCTTATGCAGATCTTTTTTGTTTGAATTGCAATACTATGTGCATTATAAACGCATTTAAAGTTCTTTTTCCCTACTTGATCGTAGATCCGTTATTGTCAATGTGCTTTAGGATTTTAAGGGGATGTTGTTTTGCGTCTCTTGCTAGTACTTCGTTATGCATAGACGCATTTTATACTCTCACAAACAAACCCGTGGGTTACAATAAAAATTGTATTTATCTTAATAATGTGATACAAGAACCAGTTAAATGGAGAAATTATGTTTTACGGCTTCTTCAATGGGTTGCTTTTGTATGGGACTAATCTTAAGGGGATTTTAAAGCACCAAGCGGATTTTTCTTTTATATAAATTACATGGAAGGGGCTGTGTCGGATAATGGGTACAAAGCTACCAGAATATTTTACTCGTAATAATGTAAACCGGGTGGTCGAATCTAATATAGTTTCATATTATGAATCAGTCGTGATGATGACTCAAATTCAGCCTGTGAAACAGTAAAGTATCTAGTTAATGGACAAAACAAACATCCTGCATTAAAATTATTCCAAAAAGCTTTGCAAAAGACAACGTGCGTAACTAGCTGCCACCGTAAATCAATCAAAAGTAATTGTGTGACATCAACCACCCACTTAGCTGTGCTCCATATATGAAACTCTCACATCATTCTTTTATGCAATAGAAAATAAAATAATCCAAAACGAGCTAGCACCTCATTAGTTTAATCTGAATTTGTCTTTAGTCACTTAAATATAGGTGACATCTTTCTATCTGGTATGAAACCTTCAAAGTAATTGTATTTTCTGTCAGCTTAACATTTTACCGAAAACTGTTATTCTTTTATCTGAGATTTTGTTTGGTGTCAATAGTGTCAAAACATAAAGATGACATCATAAATATTTCCAGAGACTAGATGACAAACATAAAATAGCCGTGGCGTATGAATAAGTAAATCATTGTACAAAAATTGCAGCATAGATTACTCGAGTGTAGTTCAACCTATGATACCTTAATTGGAAGAAAATCCTTTTATTTGTAACAAGACGTGTGTCTCAGTTGCTTGTCTGTCAACTTCCTGTGACAGTAGAGCATGAGATAGAATCAGTAAGTATTTGGTGAGCTTTGGAAAACTACATTACACTATACAGTAATGAGCAAAGCCGAGTCGCGCATTCTCTTGCATCCAGTAACAACTCATAAGATATATTACTAGCTATCACTTGTATTGTATTTCTTCGCTTTTTAAAATTAGCCTAGATTTAGTAACAAATTTCTCATCTAGAGCTTTACTAGTATCCATTTGTAGACATTGAATGTGAATTTGACCTCTGAACAATTCCTTCAAAGAATCAACGAAATCAACTTTGCTTAAGAGGTATGAAAATGCACGTGTAAAATTACCCATTGGTTAGATAACTTTACTAAGCTATCGTGCGAATTTCTATATATTGGTAGTAAGACTATATATTTCACAGTTGTACGTTCTTATTTGCATCGATCATACCTGATCCAATATATGATGATTTCTCTGAGCTTAATAGATATGTACATGTAGAAAAAAATGAGTGCATACACTTGCTCTTGCTATATGCAACAAACTTGTGGCCACCGTCTTTCCGTGTAAATTAGGACTTTCACAAGTTCGTTATGTGGCATTTGTCTAAAATAACAGAGACTTGATGAAAATTGTCAACTGCACTAAGCACAACCATCCGGTTCGCAAATCATTAAGCTTTAAAATATACAGTATGGTAATGTTCGAATTGCAATTTTTATGTCTGTTTTCATACCTCATCGTTACATTTATGTCACTGAAAGGACATCGTACGAATTCCTGATTTCTACTTGTCGTAGAGTACGAATTCACTCATTTTGTCATATGGCTTCGATCTGAAGATTTATTAATAGCTGCGTTGACATTTGATAAAAATGACTCATGTGAACCCAGCTTCCTGATATTATACTAATGGACCACATTCTGTATAAAGCTGATAGTGCAAAGTGCAGTGATATTCCCTTGGCACGTGTGGATTCTTTCACGACAAATGATAATTTATATAACGGTTTGTGGGAGGTTTAATGAGTGCGATGTACATTTGCTTCTGCTTCTGTGATTAAAATCAACCACATGCAACTTTTAATTACTCTACGTTACTTCCCATTACCATTAATGTGCTCACGTTTACACAAATAAGTCAGGGTGGTCACGTGGTTTTAATGACTGTATAACAAATAAACAGTATTTTATTGTATTCCAGTAACAAAGCGCATACGGTAAAACATGCTCTCAAACTAATTAATGTTCAGGAATGTGTTTGCAAATCTCAATACTGAAATGCTTCGATGCAGTTTTAACTATCTCCATTTGTGTCTTCACACTAAATTCCAACGACATTCCAACTGTTGGAAAATGACTAATTTATTAAATAGGACTACGAATGAATGACAGATGCTGCCATTGAAATAATGTCAACATTAGGCTTCACGAAAGATAGAGACAACGTGTTTCATACTGTATACTGTACTTTATATATCCGAGAATGTGGAAGGCATATGCGTTAACTTATGGAAAAAGTTTCAGCCGAATTTTTTCGCAAACCTCTTTTTGGGCTTTACACTATTCCGGTAAATGGGTTACGTACACTCTGCATACAAATATGTTTACTAGAATACTAAAAATAGAGCTTTTTTATCTGTCTACAAAAGCGGAAGCTTACAACTCTTTTACCTTGCAGTCTTTTAACTCAAATGATTTTACAGTAGATTATATGATATGGAGATAAGAAAATGTGTAAAACAAATATATCTTCATATAGGTACATGTGTGGCATGTGCATGATATATGTGATCTTAATCTTTCATCTCAGTCTGCGAACTTCGTCTGCTGTTTATATAATCCAGAAAGTAGCCACCACTAAGCGTTGCAATAAGGTGTAATATAATAAGCTTTCGCTGCACGCAACAGTGCAATTCGGGTCTCTGGTATGGTAATCTGCGGTAGATTGTAAATATATTAACATTAACTTTATTTGAACCTGGCTACCTCACATTGAGTAAGTAATACAAATACATAGAAGGTAGGTGCAATCAATAACTTAAGTGGTATTTAGTTTAATATCTTGGAAGACGTAGCAACCCAAGGAGATGAAGTGTTGTCTGTATAAATGGTTTTTAGCTTGTTGTCAATGACACGATTGATTGATCTTGACAATTTTTAGGCATACTTATACTTGTACACATATTTCAGATTCACTTTAAACCTTCAACTTGACATCTAAATCTAAAGCCAGGTGCAATGCCAAATGGCTCTGTTTTGCAATGAAGTATGGATTTAAAACGCCGTGCGGAGTATAAAAAATCGTGTTTCGAACGGTGATGTGAGGAATGCAAAATAAACGTTGGCTATCTTATAACTTATAACTCTGCTCCCAACTTGAACTTTTTTCTTGTCTGTGACCTATTTTGTTTCAACAGAAAGTATTTCATTTAATTAAGTTTGATATTATCGATAAATACCAAATAAATTGAAGAGAGCAAATTGCATTGATGAATACATTGTATTGGTATTGCCTTATTACGGCTAATCTACTTTCCTTCCCTTTTCAACGGTCTGATTGCCCCTAATATTCGGATACATAATTCCATTGTTAAAATAGATGGTTAAATAAGACTGGATGAAAAAAGTTCAATAGAAGAAAGGACACTGATCTTTAACAGTACAATGACCGAATTATTTCTCATTGTATCAGTATATTTGCCACAGTAATTGCTAATGACTAGACTAGACTCGTCGCATGTGGAACACATACATCATAATCATAACGCCTGACTAAGAGAGCTCTGAAGCAAGTTGTACTACAAAATAATGCATGTTGACACGATAAAACTGCACTCGAGCCCAGACTATTGTCAAGCTCCATAACATGACATTGAACTATATTATGTACATATTTATATCTGCATGGAATTGTATTATGCACATTACGTTTAATAGAGTAACCAGACCAACAGGTCTGTCAGTCTTCATCACTGCAACATAGTAAATCCTCAAGTGCCATTAAATAGGAATTTTATTGGTCGTATCATGTTTCATTGAAAGGAATGCGTAGGAATGATACATGTAAATGCATGTCATTTGCAGCTCCATTAATTCTCCCACACACGACATGAATACCTACACAATATCACCTATCAGTTTAGTACGCTTGAAAACTGAACAACTGTGCAGATATATTATATTCCCTCATGCATGTACCAGGTTAAATTTATGCAACTGATTAATATTTATAGTTGTCAATGCTTACTGTCAACAACGTGAACTGTTAGTAAGAAATACTGCTGGTGACATTTTTCACAAGTGGACAAAATAAAGTAATTCAAAAAATTAGCTACTTAGAATACTTACAGAATTAGTAGGTAATGTGACCATAGACTATGCAAATTATAAGTTAATTGCAGTTTGAAACTGGAAAATACTAATGCTAATACTAATTCCTACAATCTTTGCTTGCTAGCGAAATTCTATTACTTATATAAATATACCTATAATTATTAAAGTTAAGTTGAATAGCTAATATATAGTAATTGCAATAATTTGTATTTTACCAATAAATCTTGTTGGTACATACAAATTAAACTTTCTCTGATTAATTTCTCTTGTTCCTTGTAATATATGTAAAACGCCAAAACAGACTGAAGTGACAATGAGTGTATAGTCAGTGTTTATATCATAGAGCAGTGGAGTGTCATACAAATTAAATAAAGCCGACATTACATTAAATGTGTGGTATACAAATGTCTATGTCCCAGTCCAAATACAATGAGACTGGCTGGAGTACGTAGGCAATTTACAATCCATTAAAGCAAGGCGCAACGAGTAAGCATTGTTCTATGGCGCCATTATTTCCAGACGACAGACGATGTATAATATGCCGTCGTATTGTGCACTTTCTGTTGAAAATTTTTGATTGAGTGAACAGAATCAGTCGATTTGGCAGTTTATAATGGTCTGCTTATCGAGAAGCCATTCAAAATTTAAAGAAATGATTTGTGAACCTAAATAGCATGAAATGATAAGCAAATTGTCTCTTGTTTACAAACGTCTTGAAGTACTTTACAAATACAAGCTTAAGTAGACTCTATCAAGCTAACAATCGTTCAATAGGTTAACATATCTATCACATAGCCATATTTTTACTAGTACGATGTTTTCTCTAGTGTCAAAAGGATTGCATAAGGGAAAGCACATAAACTAATATGCTACTACACATTTATTAGAATATATAACATAAAAAATATCATATCGTGTGAAGATCAGTCAGCAAACAAAACTTTCATAAATCTCCATGTTCCGGCTTTCATAAACACTAATAACATATCTCCGACAGTGGTCACCAATAAAAGTCAAAAGTAATGCATGGTTTTATTTTTGTGCTAACGAGGAGTGAGAGGAGTGTGGAAGCAGAACAAGCTTATGGGATTCTTTTTTTTGTAAAATCAAGGGAAGTGAAGTATCAAAACATCAACTAAATTACCAGCTTTGGATATTTTAACTCTAAAACTAGCTTTTTCCTTTTCCATACAACTCACTCAGCTTTACTCTTATAAGCAGTCAAGATTTTATGGAAGCGAGAAAAAAAAACCGAGGTGTAATTCATGCATGCATATAACATAACATCACCAAGTTCACCACCACCAATGGTTTAATGTAGTACAATGTCAGAAGAGCTGCAGTTGCATCACTGCATCCAGTAGCAAAAGCAGAGACAACAAAACTCACTTTTTTATGTCTTACTACACAGACAATAATCGCGCTTCCGAAAAAAGGGGTTCTTTTTTCATATAGTGCCTTACCGGCAACAAAGTATGGTAATAGTAAACGTCAAAAGGCATACTATAATAACTCTCATAAACACTAAATGTTTGTGAAATAAAGACAGGAAATATTTTCCTGACGAAGGAATTAGTGTGCTGTAGTTTTAACTCGTATACTCTATCCAAAAACCGTTTTATGTTTATACAGTTCCTAAGGATATCGGTGCAAATATGAAATATACGCACCGAATGTAAAAATTAACTACAAGAACTGTAGACTCACGATTCGTATTTACCAAATAAGTGATATGAATGACTTTAAATATTAATCTCATATAGGAATATTTCTCCATTGGTTTGTCTGTGTTTTCACTGACAAAGATGAAATATCTGATGAATTGTGTGCGTTGAATCCTTAAAACATTATCTTTTTACCCTTCATTTTTTTCAACTTATGCTGTAAGCATCCCATCACGCAATGTGTAATTTTTCATTCCAGTCTTCGGTAAAAAACCGATTCATAGGTAAGGTATGTACAAAGTGTTCACGTGAGTAATGCTGATTACCGTGATAAGGAAAGTATTTGAGAAGCTGTAGTCCAGAGAGATTTGTACTAATCGGGGTGCATGTGATGAAAGTACAGGAATTCCACGCTGGTTACTTTTCTCCCCAATTTTCGTCAAAGCTTGTTTTTATCAAAGCATGAACAAAATCAGTCTCAATACTTTTAATCAATTAAACCTTGATTATCCAGGAGATATATCAATGTAAAAGATAGGCATGCTACTTACAAGATTGTAAAACAGATAAGTAATTGCTGCCTGCCTGAACAGAAACTGATATTAAGTAATATTTCTACCGTTTAACAGGAGCGTATTGTAGTAGGCATATACAATAGGTTGCACTTTTCTGATAATGAACTTTCCACACACACACACCCACATTACAGGGTAAACTTTGGGTTTCATGAAAGTAAAGAGTCGCAGGTTGCATGACCGTGTGGAACGAGGCAGGGAGACTTGTAAAGTTGGTTTCTATTCAAGTCAGATCAAACTCATGCAGCAATGATATTTTTTCTAACATTCCTTTCAAAAAGTTTTTGGCCACGTTCCTAACATTCACTTCAACTGGAAAGAACGACAAATTCTAGAGA
Organism: Orchesellides sinensis; assembly: GCA_027744375.1. Lineage (NCBI taxonomy): Eukaryota > Metazoa > Arthropoda > Collembola > Entomobryomorpha > Orchesellidae > Orchesellides > Orchesellides sinensis. The sequence goes on from JAHZNG010004503.1 coordinate 9,248, forward strand.
AAATGTGAAACCTCTAAGACCTCTTCACTGAAATCCATGAGATGAGGGACAACTTTGTTTTATTGTATACTCTGGAAAAAACTAAGCACTATTTGTGCAAACGTTACAACTCATTAGACAGGGTAAATCTGTGGAGGAATTTTTGACAGGAAACAAGGGAAAAGTTTCCAATGCGTTCGTGAATGTACTCCAATACATAAAAAAATTGAAGCTGACGAAGACATTGGGAGGTTTTTGTAAAACAAATATAGAAGCGGAATAATGTCCATGGGCAGATAATATGCAACATAAAAGCTACTTTGGAATATTAAAACAATTAAAACGCAATGCAGAAAAAAAGTTATCATTATCTAATGTTTTAATTCAGAAATCTACAAACCGTCAAATTCTTATATTGATTTTTTCTCAGCTTGGATTATTGGGTTAGAAAAATATAAACAAATTATTTGTTTTGTGCTAGTTTCTTGTTGTCTTTCGTTGCATTTATTTAGTACAAGCGAAAACATTTTCGGTTTGCTATAATGCAATGGTGTCCGAAATACTCATGGTTGCCTGTCGAAACAAAAGCAATATTTATTGAAGGGGAAAAGTATGTCAACTGGATCAGTGACTACAATCGTTAACACAAAATCAGCTCAACATTATATGCATGCATTCCTTACTTGTTATCAGATTTCGGGGAGAATAATATGTCCTGTCATGAAAGTATACTGCTTGTTTTAGGGATTGACCTAGTATTTAACCCACCATCATGGAGGAAAACCCTTTTCGACTTTCATTCCCAAATAAATACTTTTCGTCTCCGTTACAAACTTATAACATACATACAAATACAATCAAGTTATGTCCGCTTGCAGGATCTCCTACAGTTTCACCATTAGTTTTAACAGCTGTGTACGAAAGTAATAAAAAAATAATATCTTTATCGGAGTACTGCTTAAATAAGTAGCCCTAATACGATATTATATTGGCTCCTTTCTATTGACACTTGGTGTAAACACAAAACAAGCATTCCCTCGTTTTGTTACTTCTGTCGTCAAGTTTTATTATGCTTCTTCGTCAATATCAATTTTTACCATGTGTGTTACATTCATATGCAAAACGGATGTGTAATGAAATGGTGAATTTAGTATATATATCTTAGGAATCAGGATGTATCCTATAACATAACCCTATTAGTCATGCATGCATAACATGGCTTATTTCAATTAATGATAGTTTTTTAAACTTGACACTACGACATTAAAGAAGCGTTTGAAATCTACGCATCACTGATTTTAGAAATTTAGTGTTGAAGCACTGACTTCATATTTTTAAAGACACCTACAGATAATTAGAAACTATTATTGAATATTGCATGCATAATCGTATACTAAATGTGAATTTGTCGTAGTGCTTTTCTACTTTTTTTCTCTCTCTCTTTGCATGTACCAATATGGAATTATTTTTACGACCCCGTAAATCAGCTTCTTTACTCAATTTATTTACGGTTAAAAATTGGCTTAAAATGGTATTGAAAATAAACTTGAAAAGGTACGTCTATTAAAAACTTGGACAATTACGCAAACAACAGATGATCAGGTCAAGGAAATATTACAATTTTGGCCATGTACGTAGCAATTAAGTCTTAAAATAACTTTAGACATCTAAAACAGGACACTCAGTCTTCTCTTACCTGCTTTATCGTATAACATCTTATCAAATGTTCGTGTTGTTTGCCGAAGCGAAAGTTTAGATTTCCTTGCATAGCTGAAAACATTTGCAAACTGAAATATCTTAATATAAAGAGTGTACATCTTATGCAAGTCTTCACACATCTTTTTTAAGTTATGAAGCTAAAAGGCACAGTAAGGATTTACTGTTGTTATCTAGCTGTAAAATGAGCTCATCATTTGCACCCTGTACACTTTGTCCATTACAAAAGTGTCAATATTTAAACTGTAAACAAAGTTGAATGTCGGTGAAAGTTATGAATATGCAATTAATT
>JAHZNG010004504.1:0-10483 GCA_027744375.1 Orchesellides sinensis
TGTAAAGGAAAACTATGTTACGTGGTAACTATCTTGGGTTTAATCAATGTACTACATATAATAAAACATCCGTTTAGTATATGGAATATTAATATGGATATACGTAAGTACACATTTTCTTTGAATCCACACTAATATATGGTATCTGTTGCCTTTCTACATATAACAATGCACCAAAAATACTGGTCATTTAACAAAAATACTTCCCTATTTCCACCTAAGGTCTCAAAGGGCTTTTTAAAATCACCAGAAGCACTATATACAACTAAGCGTGTGATAGAAAACTTAAAAATTACACACCAAAATTCTACCTCAACCCCATACATAAATCACACCTCACCTTAGCCAAAGAGCGTTAACCTGACCTCAACCGTGTCCAAACACAATATAAAATATTACTTGCCCCAACACTTCCACTTTAACCAGAAGGCCACAGAGCAATAAAGGAACCGTAGGGAAAATTCTGCAAAGCACAGCACACTGACTTTCTCCAGAAAAAAATTTGAAGAGAAGGATAATGAAAACAGTAGGAGAGCTGTATCCAAACTCAGAACTTTGAAATCCCTACAATAATCTTCACCTCTAAACATTTAGGGAAAGGCAAGGCTGAGAGAAAGTACAAGACCTTAGCTACTAGCTCCCTTTCCCTTGTATAAATATATTAAGCTTTGTTTTAGGTATATGACCACTATATGTACAATATTGTCTTATGGTTTCGCACAGCTTGACTTTGGCTCGGCTCTGCAAGAAGTCCATAAAATTTCTTCTGCTTACTATACAAGAATGGTAAAAGGGTATACGACAAACTCCGAAGGCTTCGTCTTTGCAAGAAGCTCTGGCAATTCTGCAAATACAGTAAATAGCAGAGTCTCTTTCCAGTTGCAAAGCAAAAAAACTGCTTGTGTTGTTTTATTGCAATACTTTATTACAGTTTCTTCGTTAACTCTTGCCTGCCAGTAGCAATAAGACGCCTCCCTGAAACGTCGGTAAAAGTCGGAGGAAGCACTGATCGATCATAAGTTAATCGATCAGTACTCCTGCGACTTTTCTGGGAGGCGCCTTGTTATATGGTTCTCTATGTATTATGCATGCATACATCCATACATATTGTCATCATTGAAAACGTAGAGATTTGCTTTCACCGTCACAGCCTGCTGAAACAGGAAGACAGCAATGTAACGTGTAACCTACTGTTTTACTTTGTTTGCAGATTTGCTGCTTTCTCCTAAACAACTCCCGGATTCTGTCGACTTCCTGTGGTAGTACATACAGCTACAATTACAGCCTACAGCAATCTTTTAGAATTTAGTTACACAGAGCTATATATAGCTTTAGTGCAAACCTTGCGTTTGTACGTCGTAATAAGAACTGCTGTGCTTTATCCCACTTTTTTATGCAAACCAGTTTCTGAACATTTTTTGTCGTGGTGTTGGGAAGAAAGGGCTACGTCCTTCAGCGAGTGAACATGTTAAATTTACTGGTGCTTGCCATGGGGTCTAACATTTTTGTCTCAAGAAAGATTAAGGCGAGGACATGTAATGATATTCTTCTTGTCATAATAAACTGACTCATTATTAGAGGATGATGAAGATCTACTGACATGACTAACAACACACGTGTGATTCCTACGTGTTATATGAACCTACTTTTGTACTTTTATAAACCTTGTAATTGTAACTGACACCCTAAACAAAAATGTACATAAAGCGTTGTATTTTTCTTACAGATTATCATAATTTTAGATTAGTATGTTATTTTTAACCTTTAACTTTCATTACATGAAAATTCGTAAAATAGGCCAAAAATATGACTTGAAAGAAACGGGGTGGATTCTTAGACAAACCAAGTATATTGCAGGACATTTAAAAACTACTCAATCTATTACGGTTACGTAAAGCAATAGACGTAATTAGCGAATGCTCTATTAGCCAATACAATCAATAAAAATGTTTCGCATAAGCTGTAAGCAGGATAAGATTCATTTACAGCTTTTTCTACTATAGTTGAAACCTCCTACAGTGGCGTGGACGGTTATAATTAAAAGCTGCCATCTGCAATTCTCCGAACCGTTTAAGCTACATGAGCTTATATGAATCTAATCAATGAACTTGATTGGTAAAATAGCCAACGGTTCAATGTATGTCATCTTATGGGATCAAATGAACAAATATCTACTCACAACTCAAGCATTTAGAAATCAAATTTTTTAATAAAATAAAAACAACGCCTTACCATTAAGCCCCAATCAAAAATTTATTCACAAATTCACAATAGCAATTAATTTCCAGCATCCAGTCAATTGCAATCCTTCATCTCTACTACCGTCACAAATTTTAAATTTAACACAACAGCCACAGCTGACTTTTGAATAACTATCAGCTGAGCGGAAAACTTTGACAGAGCAGGCAGCAGCTTAAAAGATTTAAAAACACGGATTCCAAGATTCAAAAGCAACTAAAAAATCTGACCACATATGTATCGACAAACGCAACACTTCTGAGCAGTAGCAGTGATCACTAATTAAATACTTAGCACCTCCACCAAACTAACTCGACAACTAAATTTATCGTGATACCTGACTGCGGACTGCGACCGACAGACTGACTGACAGATAAAATATGAAGATCTGTGTTGATTGTATACGTGTCTTTACCACATTTATATTTACAACAGCTACCACCACTGCACTGCTGCATTGTAAATACACTTTTACAAATACAGGCTGATCTTCCTACCATACACTACTTTGTAGCATCTTACCCCACTTTACTACCGCGGAATTACGATTGGTATTAAGCTTTTAGATAAACACATTTTAATGCATATTTCTGTATGTATGTTTTAGTGATCCTTGCAAAAATACAGCGATTTGATAAATTTGATTGAAGTACAGATTTCCGATTAGCAAAGGAATTGTGCTAAGGACAGACCGGATATTACATTAGATTTTTTGTGAAGCACGTCTCAGCTGATTAGTTGACAGTTAAGAATAAGACCAACAGTGAAGTAGTAAATTAGTCATATTTAGTTATTTGTGTAAAATTAAAAAGGTGAAAAAGTTAGTTATAAAATAATTTATTAAATTAACTGTGGATTGTGTTGCAAATTTTTTCGAATACTTTTTAAAGTGCCAGAAATAAAGTGCCGGTTTAACACTAAAATAATGGCTTGCTTGTGGAACATCACAATTTTAACGGAAGAGGACTGAATAATTTCTGGGAAGTGAGTTTGTTTTGGTTTGTTTTACTGTGTTATTGTTGCGTTTCTTGGAATCGGGTTACTATTGTTGATTGTGATGAGGTTAGCGAGTCAGAAGTTCAATTGGCAATTGGTGGAGTGACAAGTGGCAAAAAACTAGGGATGCCTGGAATTTTTACAGTAAAACAGCTTCAGAAGTAATTTAGCCATTAGTGGTGCTGTGCAGAAGTAAATTTGTTTGAGGCACGACAGTCAGTGGTCTTAAATTTTTGTATCAAGATGGATATTCCGGTGCCACCTCAAGGTTTGTTTATTAGCTTGCTTGGATTACTTTTGATTAAAGGTAGTTGGTTAATTGATTTAAAAAATGTTGTTTTAAATTTACAGACGAGGAGAGCGATTTTGAAACACAAGGCTCAAAGAGAACAGCAACAACAGCAGCAAGGATTATCTACGAGTAACTTCGGGCCACCAAATTTTGGCAATCCGGGTGGTGTGTTAAATCAACAGCAGCCACGATTTCCTGGCCATCAACAGATGTTTGACCAGCCCCGAGGTCCCCCGCCTATGCAAGGCTTTGACAGAGGAGGGTTTGATCAAAGGCCACCTTTAAATTTTGAACGACATGGTGTGCCAGGCATGCAGAACTTTGAAAGACCACCTATGAACAGAATGCCTTTTCAACAACATGGTCCTAGAGGACCAGGAAATTTTGGACCAGCAAACTTTGAACGCCCACCTCAAGCTGGGAATGGGTCAGGGCCTGCTGGTTTTGATGTTGACCAGCGAGGAAGCTTCCAGCAGCCTGGTGGAAATTTTGAAAGAACAGTGCCCCCTTCCTTTAACCAAAGTTTTCCTCCTCAATCCCAAGCGCCTCCAGTATCAGTGTCAGTTACACCAACACAGCCACCACCTCCAGCAGCTAATATAAATTTAGATGCGTTACAAGCACAGAAGCAAGCGATGGAGGAACAAATACGGCAAAGTGAACAGAATTTGGCAGGTCAACATCAGGTTTTATTAACACAACAACAGAAGCAAATTGAAGAGTCGATTAGAATAATGCAGGACGCTGAGATAAAACAGCTCGCTTCAGAATTGAACGTAAATTTGGAAGAATTTGATTCCGTACTTCAACCTATAGTAGAAAGTTGTACAAAAGATGCAATATCATCTGGAAAAGCTTGGATTTTTACTCATACTCCAACAAAGCGACATTATCAACTAGTATCCCAGTATCTTCTTCGAAGGTAAAACGACTTTGTATTTAGGCCCAACTTGGTACCTGTCATATTTTGGCCAAATAAATAGTAATACTTTTATTAGTTTTTATACATGTCATATATAGTAAATAAGATATTAAATTCTCTCGATAATTTTTTTGCAGGACGACGGATCCAGATGCCGGGTTCAATAAAAGGCTGCATATTATTTATTTAGTTAATGATGTCCTCCACCACTGGTAAGTTAAGTAGAATCTTTAACTTAGGAAGTTTTATGAAATATTTTCTTAATCATTTTCATTACTGAATTATTGCGAGTACTAATCCATGAAAATTTGTTGATAGTATGCGAAAAGGGGCTGATGACCTTCAAGCAGTGTTAGAAAGTATGGTCATTCCAATGTTCTGTCAAGCTAAAGTAAGTGAGATTAATAACGTGGAACACACTGAAAGACTGGATAAATTGTTAACACTTTGGGAATCCAAGTCAAGTTATGTTAGCTCTGGTGCGGTGGAGAAGCTTAGGAATTTTAATGCAACCTGGCAAGAGTATCAGACTGAATTATTGCAACGATTTGCTAGCATTGTTACGCAAATAGCTGCCAATATTAATCAAACATACGAAGGTTATCAGAACCAACATCAATTGTTTTGCCAACATGTCAATCAAAATATCAAAGTGAGTAGAGTTGTTATACTTCAGCAAACTATTACTGTAAGTTTGCCTCGAATTATCTTTAACTGTTAATTAAAATTATATTAGGCGCTGGAAGTGCAAATCCAACAAGCTATTGTTCAACAGCAAATTCAGCTGCAACAACAACAGCAACAACAACAATTGCAGCTCCAACAGCAGATGCAAATGCAACAGCAGCAGCAACAATTACAGATGGGCGCTAGACCTCCTGGTATACCACCTGGACTAGCCAATGTGCCACCTGGGTTAGCTAATGTCCCACCTGGACTAGCTAATGTACCACCCGGCGTTGGTCCCGGTTCACTTATGGGTATTCATATTAGTTAATAGTAAACGAAAAGGCTCAGATTAAACATGCCTATTATTTTGCAGCATGCTCTACCTTTTTTTCGTTTCTTAACGAAGGTCAAATACCGAATCAGGGTTTCCCACCTCCTTTGGGGCATGGCCCTCCGGGAATGGAAGTTCAGGCCCCCGGGTTATTCGACCTCAGTAAACCACCACCGGGATTTGGTGCTCCACTTACGCCTCCTCCAGAAGCTGACTTAATCCCAAAAATCGAATACTATGAATTGCCAGCTGGCTTAATGGTACCCCTCGTTAAGGTAGTACATTTTATAATGTACTTGCTAATATTGAGTCGATCATTTCATACACAAATGCAATCTTACTTTATTACCGTGTGTGTTTCTCAGCCTGAAGACGATAACTATAAACCAATTGACCCTAAAGCCATCAGACTGCCTCCCCCTTGTCCTCCAAGTGAAAGATTGCTTCAAGCAGTTGAAGCTTTTTATGCACCAGCTACTCATGAACGGCCTCGTGATAGGTTATTGCAATTTCTTGATTGTTACTTATCTTTCGATTCTTCGTTAAATTGTTTGTCATGAAAAATAATACCCTAAAATTTTTATTTACAGTGAGGGATGGGAAAGACTTGGATTGTATGAATATTTTAAATCAAAAAATCTTGCTAGAAAGCAGAAAGACGATGATATTCGCGAAGGTCGTAGGGAAAAAAGTAGATCTCCAACCCCGATCAAGCGTGAAATGTCCCCAACAACGAATCGCTCTCCTCCCAGAAGAAGATTTAGAAGGTAATTCTTGATTATACGATAATAATAAAGAACTTCAGATAAACTAGTTGTGCATTGCTTTATGTTGGTTTCAAATTTTTGTTTTAGCAAGTCCCCAACACCTCCAAGAAGACGTCGCTCAAGATCTAGATCTCCTGGCAGAAGGAAACGAAATAGTAGACGTTCAAGGTCCAGATCACGTAGTCCGGAGCCGCTTAGAAGACGTTCTCCTACACCTCCTAGTTTTGTGTATGTGTAATTAAACTTTGTAAACAGAGAGTTTGCTGTAACAATTTTTTTAACTGTTATGAGAGTTTTGTCTTTGAATTTCACTTCAGTACTGCTGGATTGGGAATGGATCGTAAACTGGATGAGTCAAATAAGGGGCATCAGTTACTAAAGAAAATGGGCTGGAGTGGCAGTGGATTAGGACGTGACGAACAAGGTTGCTACTGTGTTTTGTTTCTTAAATTGGTTTCAGCTAAGGAAATATTAACCTCGCCTAATAACATGCTGTTATTCATTTTTATTTAGGAATTGAAGCCCCAATATCTGGTGGGGAAGTCCGAGATAAAAAAGATCAGTATAGAGGAGTAGGAATCAATTCAATGAACGATCCCTTTGAAAGCTACAGAAAAAGTAAAGGCCAGGCATTTGTGGAAAGGATGAGAGCCCGAGCAGAAGAAAGACTTTAAAATTTTTTTATTAAAACCTTATTTCTGTCAAACTTTTATTGTGTTAATAATTGCTTAATGATTAATGTAATGTTAGTACATCTTTTAATGTTGAAGTAAACAGATTCAAGCACATACACACTATCTTGTTAAGCTAGAGAAACGAATTAAACTTATTTGTCAAGTCTGTTAACAAATAACTTCAGATATATTATATTGTATATACATACATACGCATAGATTTGTAGTAATTTGAAATCCATTTAATGGGCCCGTTTTATTCATTTAATAAATAAAACGCGCGCAGTATATTCTATAAAATGTGTGTATTATTTTGTTTAATTTTTAGCTCGTCTTCGTCCATATTTCTAACTACGTAGTTCAGAATTAAAAGTCAACCCGGAAATCCTTTAGATTACCTATACCTCCCCATCCACATTCAAATCTAACCTTGAATGAGGTCAATATAATGTGGGGACTACATTTTCATTATGTTGTATGAAGGTACATGTATCTAAATGTAATACGGTCCGGGTCCGTCAACTTTAGGCAACCTTGTGGATTGAAGGGCTACCGCAGTGGCAATAATGGCATACCATAATAGAAACTGGAATCAGTTTGAACTTTACAAATTACAACATTGCAACATCACGTTTGTAATGTATATATATTATACATATATACGATAATCTCTAGGTTTTATAAATGTCTTTTGGGCTTTCAGTTCCGTAGATTTAAGAAAATTAAGGAGGTCAAAGGTGTAAGATATATAGCTTGAGCAGGCACTGCAAATAATCCATGACTTAAGAAAAGGTATACAAAAATGTTTTCTTCCTCATTATTAAGCAGCGAAAGCGAAGCTTAAGATGCTTCATTCTCTTTATATTCATTATTCTTTAGCTGTATCATTTTCAAGTTTCAGTAGTGAAAAGTAAGAAGAGAAGTATTTTATGGAACAGTTAGTTTGCTACCGCATATTTCATCATAAATAAACCTTGCGAAATTTTTCATCTTGCCATACCGTGATCGCATATTATATGTGTTTTATGATCATGTTAAATAAACGTAGGAAATTTTTGTAAGAGCAGATAAGGGATGCATCGATGCATAGAAAAATTTGTAATTTCTAAGAATACAAATACAATGTACCTATACAAATATGCATATATTTAAGTACATAACCGTCATAATGGAAACAAAGATGCATGAATGCATGCTTATTGGTCAACGTAAACAAACTTTCATCGGAGAAAGTATTAAATCAACAATAAGGGTAATCCACATTCCAACGTGCACCGTAAAATTCATTTGGTAAAATTGAGAACAAAACGTCCAATCCAATGCTATGCTATTTGTTTTGTTAACTTTCAGCCTTATTATAGAATTCATACAATTACTTAAGCAAGCAGTGTACACCTTGTATTTGGCATCATCACAGAGGCTTCCTATACAATGTATCTAAATCTCCTATATCAATCAATAAACCTTATATGCATATAAAATGCTTATAAGAAATCTTGTTTAACGCTTTCCAGCCAGTTTTTATTCCGGTAAAGGGTTCCAGCTGCGATCGGTACCGAAGAAAAACATTTTAATCTGGCTATGTCAACCAGTCAAGTATATATAAGTTGGTTTAGTTTGATAAATATTTGATAGGAACGGGAAAATACGCCTTTCCAATCGCTGCTAGCTGGTACGTGTGTACTATTACGATAGAAAGTGTGTCACGTTGCATGGCACGCTGGAGGATGTTTGGTACCTCATCACGTGGACTTGTGCATGGTTGGCAAATTGGATGAGTGTGTTGTATTCTTTAGCTCATGAATCATGAATGAGCCCACACGGTTTAAAGAAGAAAACACTTCATCGTTTATCAATGTATGCAAATTACATTATAACTGGGATTTATGTATTAGACATTGGCTAACATTTTCGTTCTGAAATCAGCGTCAATGTTTTTCATCAGCGTTCTTCCGTCCATGTAAATTACGCAGAGCTTAATTTAATGTCAGTTGCATAAAAGACTAACTAGAATCACCCAGTTAAAATATATCATCTTTTTTGCTACTACAATATTAAAATTCAATCAAAAACAATTCTCTTAACTTGTCTATGTATTTAATGTTCCAAAATAAAATAAACATATATAAGAAAAGCTAGGAACTAGACAATGTAAGAACTATTTGTGAAAGAGTTTGTGGAAATCGCATAAAATGTGGAAGATACTGCATGAAATATGGAATCAATAAAATAATTTGTACTAGCAAGCAGCCATGAAGCCATGTCTTTCTCACGAATTTTACAAAACTATAAGTTAAGTAGCCAAATAAACTCCGACAGAGTTACATCGGTTATATCAAATTGTCTACAAGTTTGTTTCAACGCGAATTGCAAACTCAGCAAACAGAGTCCTTCATATTCATATCCATCCTTACAGTGATTTTATATTGACCTCGCTAAAATATCGCATCAAAATAGCTTGAATTTAAAGTATTTGATGGATGCTGTACAATGTGTACAGTGTACAGACTGCGGAGTACAAAAATAATGGAACTGGTGTATGTATGTCCCAAAATATTATTTGCCCTTATCTATTTGTAAAGGTGTGTCAGTAATCACGTCCCTTTATAAATGCCAACCCATTAACATACGAAATTGTCACGAGTTCACGTTGCTCATGGTTGGCGATTCTTTCTTATCAAGTATGAACTTCTGGAAAATCTAACTGACTGACTGACTGGAATGCTAAGTTGTAAATATAGTTGTTTGTAATACTTTGCTTTCCAGCGATAGCCGTGGACTATTTCTTTCGCTCTCTCCCATGCACAAAGGGTAGTACAAATCAACTCTGTGACGCTTTCACCCCTAGCCTAGTGTTTATTTGGCAGTGCTGCACTAACGAGGGCTACTATCCGGGTGCAGCACGCGCACGGATATTTCAAAATATACATTTTAATCATAAATTCATGTATTTTAAGGTGAGAAAACAACTTGTCTGCAAAACTGAACTTTTGACATAATTTTAAACCTTTCTACTTCCGGTTTTACTGACCCCTGCAACACTCAAATACATACATATAAATGCACTGATAAAGCAGGTTTTAAATCAACAGTATCCAATACCGTTTACGCGGTAAAAAGCATCGCATATTACCCCGCGTAGCGCATAATTTTTAACAGCTGAAAGTGCCTGAACATAGTATTAGTGCTTGTTGACAGCCAAATTTATCGTGCATCATAGAGTAAAAGACTATCAAATTTATTACATCAGTTACATTTATTAAAAATTTATTGCTCTGAATAGAAATCACTCCTGCAAACAATACTTAAATTATACTTGCATATAAAATATGTTACAAATTAATACCTGTCAAATAACTAGTGGCAACTATAAAACAATACTTAAAATAATAGTAAAAAAAACAGTACAAAATCTTTAAAAATCTAATTTTTTTTTTATTTTTGCAAAACACTAAATACACGTTTTCAACATAAAAACAGTTATAAATAAAATATTTCGTCCATAGAGACTGAGGTAGGCACGGTCCCTAGGACGCTGATAGCGTTTCCTCGTTGAATTGCGAGGCTGATCCGCTGGTAAAAGAAAGATTTTGC
>JAHZNG010004505.1:0-12573 GCA_027744375.1 Orchesellides sinensis
ATGTCTTTAGCTGTGAATGTCTAGATTTCTTTGTAACACAGTAACACCTTTGTCTTAAGGATTAGGGAAATTTCTTGTGCAACCCGACCACTTTAAAATACATACATACATCTCAAGACTGTCCGATAGAATTCGCTGAAAATCTCGGCTGCAGTTCCAACTAAACTACTACTGCGTTGCAAGATACGATGCAGTTGGGTTGGGATAATGGAGCTTTTTGGGAAATGTACTCTTGCTGTATGTTATGTTAGTGCATATTAATCAATATTTAGTTTTTAAAACAATTGCAATAACTGATGAATGATTATATCACTGTATGAGTTTGAACTTCACTAATGTGTTGTGACATAGGTAACTTTGTTTAAGTAAATGCACGTGAATGTTGAAACGCGAGTCTGCTAGTTGCGCTGTGCCCCAAAAAGAGAATTTTGCATCTTTAGACCATTAGACCCCCTCCCAAAATTTTCTCTTTCCAATTTTTGGCCTGCGTTGAAAAGCCTGAGCTGAGAAGACTTGGGAGATCAAACAAATTACCAGATAGTAGTATTAGCGTGTGTTTTATGCAATCAGATTAGAGTACAGTGTCAGTTAGTATGAACTTAGGTTTAGTTCATTTAAACACTTATAAACATAAAACTAGTACAACGATACATGCATTACAATAATATGTGTAAGTATTCAATTCACATCTCAAGTATTAAAATGAAATATCTCTAGGATTATTATTACTACGCAGTATTTGTTCACATTAGAAAGAGTTTCCAATTTAATTCATAAAATGTCCAGACAGTTAATAGACGTATACTACGCCAACATGAGTAAATGCCTCCTTCATACATATGTACATGCTGTCCATATTAAAGCTACAATATACAAATGATTGAAAGGGTACGCTTTCTTAAAGAATGATTTAAAAAAGAAAGTGTTTCATCAGTAGATTCCCAGTCAAATAAAAAACGAGAAATAAATCGATCTAAATTTTCATGGGGACACAACTAAGCACGTGAACTAAAACGATCTTGAAATAATCACTTATTCTCAGTCCTTGATGATGGGATATGAACTGATTCTCCTTCAAACTGCGATGCAAAAAGAAACCCTACTCTTGTAGATGAGCAATTAATGAAGAAAAAGTAGGAACTTTGTAGCAGGAAATGTACTGGCTGTGTCTGCAATTTAGCGAAATTTTCTCCCTTTCCATGTCACTATGATTAAAGCTCCGATGTCATCAAGGCTGGGAAATATACTGCAATAGCGGAAATATATATGGTTTCAAGACATTTCTTTACTTTAGCCTCGATCCAGTATTGTTATTGCAATTTGTATGGAGTTTTTGGAGAAAGCATCGTTCGCTCATGCTGCACTGCTTATTTATTTCATTTCTTTTTTATGTTCAATGGAAAAACTTTTTAGGATTCCACTAATGTGGTGGCGGCAACAGCACGTTCCAAGTAATTTATAATGATTTCCCACCATGTGTCTTAATGACTCTATATTGGCTAGTTCACACGAGTACAGGAAAAGGCAAACCTTGGTAGGGATTATTTTCAATTTTAAATCAGTTCACTTGAGAATATGGTTTCAAGCCAGATACCTACCCATAGCCATGTAATGTATATACTTGTTGATCCTTCACATCATAAATTTGTAAGGATTACGTGCCCCCATGGACTTAAAGTTTGATATGCACGGTTTAAACATGCGTACATATCATAAAATTATCATGAAACCTCGGAGTTCATCTAACCTTGTGTATATTCAAAGCAACAACAGGGTTTATCACAAAAACTAATGTTAGTTTCCTTGTTGCACACTTTTAATGTCAGTAATTTAAATTTACTTTACAAGCAAAAATGGATGATACGTCGCTCGTTTCAAATATCACACGCGTTAAATAAATTTTCAAAACTAGTGAATGCATAATGCATTACTTTCGAAAACTGTCAGGGAAATTATACGTATGTAAAGACATACAGGAGCACTATAAGTACAAATGACTACAGCTACGTACTAATACACACTATGTATATGTATTGGCATAAGAATGTTCAACAACAACAGAATCGCAATAATTACAACAGTCAGTCAGTCTATAAACCCGCAATTAACAACATTTTCTTGTCAATCGTACCCATATCTATAAATGACAACAAAATAGAAAGTAAACAAGGCACATGCACATGGTATATTATTGTAAAAGTTGGGGATAGATGGGATAATCCATGATAATGTTTACATGTATCACATTCTCTTATTTTTATACGTAATGCACACTTTTCCCTTCTGAAGGGTATTCGAAGTATTGAACAAGTCGGAATTCCTAACATTGTCAAGTAGTTTCAACAGCAAAAATAAATAATATGTCATTTCCATTGTTGCCTGTTAACAAACAGTTCAGAGCTCCAAACTTGTTCCACAACGACAAGCATGTTGAGTTTGTACATACAGCTTTTTGCCTTTTCCTTACTTTCTCCTTCTCTTAAATAGTTCCACTAGCTATTTCGAAGAAAATAACAGAAGTTACCCGTTGCAACTTGTCACATAAACTTGGAGGGAGTTATTGGTTTCAATAAGGACTTTTCCTGTAGGCTAATGCATGCATAATGTGTTTACCCTATTATATTAGAGAATAATAGGAAATTTCAAAAATCCCAAGAATCCAAAAAAATGTTCTTTTAATAAAACTTGCCTTGGGCTTCTAATACAAAATATAATGAATTCAGACGTTTACTTGTAATCAGATTAAAAATATATGTACATTAAATACACTCAGTAAATGACAGCTAGGATAGAAGGAATGTGTGTAGCGAAATTGATATACATATAAATAGCTTTGGATTGTGTGGAGCGCTCTAGTGCTGTGCCTAATCTGTAACAACAACATAAACACGCCTTTGATAAGACGTATAATAAAAATAGCTATTTTGTTGGCATTAAGAAAAGAACTAGATAAATTGCTGCATATACTCACTTAATAGATGAGATACGTAGGTAGGTATGTATATACACATATATTATGACAAACTGAAATCACTGAAATTTAGATTAAGGAACAATTGAATAAATGTTTATCATTATGCTGATCTGATCGTACGTACTATTATTAAGCGTTAAAAGTGTGCCTATACCTATTATATTCAATCAGCTTAACCACATTTAAATAAAACATAGTAATCCCTGCAGAAAGTTTGCTTGCCTATAATATGTATTATGTACATTTTTTTGTTTACTTGCATTTGATGGAATTTCATTGTTAGTATTATTTTTACTATATTCCAGTAAGGATCAATATATAAGCGCAAATGACGCTTTAGGTACTAGAATAAAAATCAATAATGGCGTAATGTAAAAAACCGATTTTCTTCAATTTGGTCGCATACAAGGAAGATTTTGGTTTCTACGTTTTACTACAATAAGTACAATACTAGTTTTCTTTTACTTTCTTGCCGATTTGTAGCATGCACAGTTTGCAATTTTCTAATTGGTCGTAAATCTCATAGTAGTAGCGATAGGACGGTTTGATTGACAAGCATTTATCAGCCTATCAAAGGTAGATACCAATTGGGTTTCTACTCGGTGTGAGCATGTTGCTAGTAAGACATGAAGTCATTACCTGCTTTCGTTACCGTCAAGAAACATTAATACCTATACATATGTACTACTTTAATCTAATTTAATGCGTATGAGAACTACCAAAAGTACACAAAATATCGTTTTTGGTTTTTGGCATGAGAATAATAGTGAAGTGTTGACAAATCGTAGACGAGCCACTGCTAGACTTTTAGTTATCTCTCCGATCATACTACAATTGCTTTTTGGAATTAGGGTTACTAACCATATGTTCCAGACATGCTTTAGCGAAAAAAAACGTGCGCTTTGCTTTTGTTTATACTAAATGAACAAAGGGAGAAAACCCCGTGATATGTTTGTATTTTATACTCGCTCTCATTTTTTAACTGTGACGAAACCATTTTTAGACTTAGTATGTGAACTTGCATTAATGTATATTTGTTGGTCCACGTCCATCAAAATTTACGTGCAATGACTATGCGTGCGTATAGTATAAAAATAATATATAGTATGTGTATTGTATAGGTATGCAATGCAAAATGGGTACAACAAATATGCATAACACCACAATATAGAATGTCTAACAGAAAAAACTTTGAATACTCAACAACAGTACACAGGAGTACAAATGTTGTTCCAAATTATTATTACAATGAGTAACCCATACATTCAATTCAAATATACGTTGTGATAGCGGAGCTGTTTAGTTGACGTGCCCGCATTTTCATACAACCACGATAGGAAAACATCAAGTTAATGTTATGCGCCTTAGTAATTCTGAACTTGGTTCTTTTGACACTTTCATATTACTCACAGACACATTCATTACAATTATTGTCCAACTTTGATATTTAACCATTCATTTCAAGTCATCTAATCTAAAAACTTACATCAATAAACGTTGTTTTTTGGAGGGGAAAACATAGCCAACGTTTGCAAGTTTCTGTTTTAGTTTATTGGTGCAGTGCAGTATATTTTTGGGTGTTTTCATGTATATATGAAAGTTGCCGTGCGAAAGTTTTTGTTGGATTCTTTGACACGCATGCAACCAATTGACTTTTATGAACCACCATAAACCACTGCAAAGAAATGGAATATATGCATGCACAACGGTTATGTATATGTAGAGTAGTTTGGTCCTGGCAGTGCTAGACATATTGTAAATTATCTTGTCGGAAAGATTTAGCAAAAGAACTGCAATGTTGTTTGTCAAAGACTTGAATTTCTTTCCGTCGTTTGAATAAGCTCCTTTGTTTTCTGTTTCATTTGTCAATCTTCTTTCACTCGTGAGTTTCCTCCTGTCCGCAAAACTGACGAGGAATGTTTCTGAGAAATGTGAAAAATAATGTTTCTGTGAGATCGTCATTTTGTCTTACCTGCGAACTTAAACAAAATAGTCTAGTAGTGTATCCCGTGCTTTGTGTTTCTAACTGTAAAACTTAACGAGACTATAATTAGTACAGCAATAATGTGTGTTTTCGCAGTAACTATAATGATAATTGACTAATTTGAAAACAAATATGGATTTTTCTTCTATACACTTTACTTGACCAACTAGTGAACTAAACCCAACAAGGTAAATATAAGTTTTTTTCGGAATTACTTCCGTCATCAGTTATTCATTAAAAAGTTTTCATAAAATCGCCAGTAATTTATTGATGAATTGAAAATAACTTGGAAATTCAATCTAGCTGTTATCGAAAAACGAAGTAGGGAAAAAGTATTCATGGTTTGTTTTGACAAGTTGTTACACTCCTTTTCAGTACTAATAGTCTCCCGTCGATATAATATGTTTGTATTATAAGAAACCTTTTAGTACATACGTATATATCGAATCAGAGTAAAGATTAAGATATGCATACATACATACGTCTCATCTTAAAGAAAGGAAGCTAAGATACTTTTAACTAAAGCTGACTAACTCAGCGTATTCCTAAATCTCCATCATTCACGGTAACCTTTAAGTAACTAAACGTGTTAGCATACACTATTTCATTGCCTGAATTTTTGCTTGTGGTGAATATGTAATGTAGACTCATAGTTTATATATTGCAAATATGCATTACATACTGAACAAAGTATGTGCATGACGTATTAATGTGGGCGTGCATACATTTACATCGTTTTTGGTATGCCAAAAGCCAGCAATGGTGACAGACAGCCGCAATGTGTGTGTATGCAAGGGCACGATAACAGTTTTCGATATAAGCGTTAGGCAACTGTTGCATGCATACCACTCACGCTTCTCCTAATAAAGCATGAAATTTTTTGGCAGTGTTTTAGTGTATTGACAGGAGTTAAGCCACATGAGAGAGTTTTAAGTAGGAAATTTTTAGTAATTTAAAAAATTTGCCTTTAGGCAATGGCTTTAATAAATAATTGATAATGGGAATGTATGAAGGATCTGAATTTATGAATTTAAATTCTAACTTGGAGTAACGGCAGACGGCTTCGAACGTTTAAAGGGAACACAGGAGTTATATATTTAAAGCTTATATATTTGATAGGGAAATAGTAATGTCGTGGTAAATAGGTAGGTTTTATTTATGCAAGTAAATATTTAAGGAAGTTACTGGGAGGTTTGAAGCGGATGCATGTATGATTGTCTTTGGTGATAAACGAAAGACTTCGTGGCTGAATTATTGGTTTCCAGAAAATACTTAAATTGAATAAAATATGGACATATATTTTTCTAGCTGACGCCACGGTATTGGAATCGTACATCACATTTTGTTTAATATTTAAGTATTTCAATCCTGGAATAAACAGTTTATTCCAGCCTTATGTGGTCAATATTTAAGCCAAACATAAATTGTGGTCTTAAATATGTAACATTCCATCAATTTTGTGGTATTGACAACACAAAAATTATTCACTAAACTAAGGAGCAATGCGTTTATGATTGGTTGTATATTTATTTATAGCCACCAAAATACCAAAAGCTACCAATCTCCCAGGTGTTAGATACCACTGATATCAAATACACAATAATAATGTTTGTGTCCATAACAAATTTCTTCCAATGTTTTCAGTAAGCCATTACATTATGTAGCTTTTTCCAAAATCACTATCAATATTCAACAGATTATGTTTAAACATTTTGATTTGATGGTAACATAGTATGCGTATGACCGTATTTTATTTAAACATTTCGTCTTATGTTTTCGAACTTGGATAACAAATATTAAACGGGTTGTAAAAGTTTCCATTAGATTCAACAAGACAAACTTCCATATGCAAATAAGCATTTATGCTAGTAAATTTGGGAATTCGTGCCCACCAGCAATGGGTGTTAGTGTAGCTTACTGAATCTGGTAAACAAAACGAAAACAACTTATAGGCATTCCTGGTATCTGGATTTCAATAGATGAAATTGCATACAGGAAATTATTACGAACTCTTCTAATTATTTTAATGATCAGTTTGTTTTGACACCCAAAGTCCCACAGATTAAAATATCAATTACAATCCTTTTTTGTCTAATTTCTTGTTTCATCTTTATTATATAATGCATAATACAACATAGAATTTGAGGGATTCTTATGGCGTGACCTACTGTCAAAGTGAATCAAGTTGGAACATAGTGGTGACCTTAAAAACAATGTTATAAACTGTGGAACAAAGAACGTAATTAATTAAAATAGCTAAAGTGCATGTTTATTCGATCACTCATGAGTCATTGGTTTCTTACGAAAATGAAACTTATGGGATGATATTATAAGAGAGCCATCATCACTTCCGAATCATAAAGCACAGAAACGTACGTATCCAATACATAACAGGGAAAGAAAAATGAAATCATCGCAGCATAGTTTAGTCATGCATGAAAAAAGTACTCCGTTTCCACATCAAGATTGCTAGCTGGGTATATGTTACAAGAAAACAAATTGCTGAGGAATGCGCTTCATATGATGCTATATAACATCCTTGGAATTTTTTATTTTGAACGTAAAATAGCATACATTTGTCTAAGGAAAAAAATCGATCACGATGAATGATGACATGCAGTTCAATACAAACTATATAGTTAATAGAATCAGAGTACTGTATAAAGCACCCTATCAAACATGCTTCACGAACCAAAAGACATTGTGTCTCATTATGCCTTGTCAAGCTTTATGTACATAACGCTGTCGAGTAAAGTACGTCCTTCTTCGAATTCCGAAAATGTGAAATTAAGCAACTACTCTTTTACACCAAAGGTCACACACTCACAAAGTTGAAAGTGTTTGATATGTTAAATCAAAGAAGCAGAGAGAAGTATCTTTTATTACTTTTTAAGCGGGTTAGAGGTACTTTGGTAATTTCCTTGAAAAGCATATCAACATCAACTTTTTATAACGCAACGATACAATTATAATGATACATTCACACCATTAGACGGATTTATGAATTTTCGCCCACATCATTCATAAGTACCAAAAGGTTTAAATGCAAGGCTATTTTATGCCCAGTTGACTAATTCCAAAACTCATGCAGCAATTTCCAGAAATAACAATGGGGTCAGTCGGCTTCTCTGTAAATGTTCAAGTGCATTTATTGTGAAAAGTAATCAACACATGGAGGGTGGTGTAGGGCAGGGGACTTGTCTAAAATGTGCACACATGATAAATGTGTATTAAATAAAAGTGAGTTTTAGATTTGTTTTAATCTTCTCAACTCACAACAAAATTACTAAATTATATTCAAGGCAATGCTTAATAAATGGAGAATACAACAAAGAAAGAACGCTAAGTAAAATGAAAGTGGGTGTATAATACATATGTATGACGGTGATGATGATGATATGAGCAAGAGATGAGATTCCACGAAAAGTTATAATATGTACCTACATTATGTATGAGATACCTGCATTACTGCATCCAGGCGAGATTACTAGGTCTCACACCACATTGAATCTGTATATTATGTTGTGGGGAACGGCCAGGTAATAGAATGTGGATAAGATGATCATGCCGAAAAACACGCCATGCGATTTCTGTAACAAGCTCTGTTGAGCCTAATCATCGACCAAGTAGTAGAAATAACACAGCGATGCTCATAATTGAGCCCGCAGCTACCTATTTATGATTGTGAGTAATCTTGTATTATGTGCAGTTTGCTTATGACTAGGGAATAGAAACAATTTATAAACATTTAGCATTACTGCCTGCTGTGCCGAAGAATGAGACCGATATTCCATTCAGGTGTATCACTTTCAACATGTTTAAAGCAATCAGAGAAGCAGCTTGGGTGACTTCATCAAGTTTGCATATATTTACGCTTCCAAGTAAATCTGAAATACTTGATAAGACCAAGAGTGAGTATTAGTATGGGTTTGTTAACTGCCTAATGTACAAGCTGTATGTTTTGATATATATAAATGTACTAATGAATAGTCATTTTTCATTCCAGTATTTAATTCTAGTGTATAGAAAGAAAGATTAAAAAGAAGCGTAGTAATTAATGTGCTTGTTTTAAAAATGAACTCGACAATTTAGATGCCAGAAAAATTGTATACCTATTCTACGCTTATGAAAGTTTCCATAATATTAGAGTCCCTATAGAAGCAAATTTAGCGGTACAGTTGAGTCTAGACAAAGATTTGTGTATCTATATCTCCTACGAAAGAAGCAGTCCAGCAAGATACAATAGAGGTAATTGTAGATTTTGTAGACAGTGCCTGAAAAAAAAACAATCTTGGCGTCAGCACCTGATTCTCAGCACACTGCGGTATTTGAATGTTGGTATTTTTTAAAGTGTACATACCACATTATGTGTTTTTTTATTGTGTGCTGTCAGCATTCTCATGTTCAAATATGTGCAAGTCGATTTCCCTTCACACACCGTATATAAGTTTTCAAGTTCGCATAATCTAAAGCAAAATACTCCTAAATTCTCACGCATCTATCTGATTACTAACCATAAGTTATACACACACGTCTAACGTTAGCATAATCTGGATCCTAGTAAACATACTCTAAGCATTCATAGGATTTGTGGTGACGGTACAACTGTTTCATTTGAAACATCCCAGTCCGTTGGTATGCATGTATTTTATGAGAGCTGCTGGTGAAACGCTGATTATATGAAATATCGTCACAAAATTCAAGTTTTGTATTGTTTTGTTTGCATGTACAATGTGTTTCATATATGCATACATAAAGGCAATAGTTTCACTGTTAAACGTAAATCTGTTCTTTAGCAGTGGGTTGTTGTAGCCCCAAGAACACAGGCAAACATGTCATTACGGTCTTTACAATCGCCTCAGCTATTATGTATAAGCATCGTCTCGTCGTCTTCATCCTGCCTGATTCTCATCAACATCCAAGTCAAATGAAATGGCAATCTGCTATTATTGTGGTTTCCTTCCTATGTACTAAATTTCTTGGTCGACTCATTAGGAAGAGAATCCCTGTCATATTTACCTGGTTTAATGGATGGACGGACTCATGAATATATACAGAAGAATGATGATGCGTTCTCTTTATTTACCCTGTATATATTCGCACGTTTATAAGCTGATTTTGTAGTCATAATTATATGTGTCTTTTGCATGTAGTATGGAATGCATGGGCATTTGTACTCATTCATCGTTATATACAACTTGCGTTTACGTAGTGTGGCATTTGTTCCCTCCAATCATTTACCTGTTTCAAACAAGCTCGGTTTGTAGACTGTGGGAATCCATTGTAAGGACTGTTTTTTATTGCGTTAATTTTCTTTAGATTTCTCTTAAAATTGTAAGTTTGTCAAAGGGGACTGCTATGCATTATATACATACATACTATGTACATAGCTTCAGCCACCGGCTATAGGAAACATTAGTATTTATTTCTAGTTTTGCTGTTGTAGCGTAGCAATTGTTCAGTGGTGTGTGCCCTGTTTGGTGTTGGTGATTAAGTGCGAGAATAATCAATGTCTATAAGACGTTATAAAATGGCTTAATATTGTGGTCATTTAATACGTTAAGTTCGGCATGTACTATCGTGTCGTAGTTGCAGCTAAAAGTAAGACGTTGATGCAGGATAAGTAAATCAAGTGATTAAAAGTTTCCATTAGAGTGGCTTGAATTAGCAGAGATTTCTTACAGGGGTAAGATTTCCATGAAACTATTTTCGACTATGTAAAATAACATGATTTAATAGAAGCAAAGCACATAAACGTACAAAGCAAATCCCTAAACGCAGGCAGCGTATACGCGTAATCTAATAACGTATTATGCATATAAGGATTACGCAACATGATATGGACGTAATGCGCTCGTAAAGATAATATTTATAACCACTTGACAGACTAGTGGAATAGAAGATTAGACGTTTTCGAGCATACAAAATGTTATCTACGGATAATTAGTATGAAGAAGGATAAGTAGAATTTTCCAAATGAGTATCACAATAGGTTCATAGCTTGAATTGAGTAAACGCTTGTTTTTGAAATTTGATATGTGAGCTACGCTATAAAACATTAGAGGTTTGTATTTTCTTTTGAAATTAACGTGAAACAACTGGATCCAAAACTATCTAAATACTCTGAATTTACTCTACTGCCTTGCAAAAACGCAATGCAACTTCAGGTGAGCATCATTTCCTGCCTGTAGCAGCCACAGCCTTGGTCGTTGTCGGCTCTGTTCTCAAATATTTACACTGGTTATGGTTTACTAAAGGGATAATGTTCATAAAATTCTACCATGCAGTTTTTACGGCATAACATAATATGCGGCTGTAGACAACTTTTTATCTTGTATGTCAGAATGTATATATTTTATTAAAGACATACTGGCATACTATCAATTAGTAATTGGCACTGTCTTTGTTCTGGCTACCTTTATGAATCATTATGTAAATTTAAAAATCATGTATTACCACACATGAATTGTATAATGTTATGCAACCCAATTCCTGCTAAAGCATTCAATTGGCGGTGACGTTGTGGTGAAGTCATGTACATTGTCAAGAGTAAACATTTATTTAATGAAAGACTTGCACGTTAAAATATGTACCAAGTAATGGGGCGTATCAATATTCCATCCAGTCCAATATTTGTGGAATGTTTTTGATTTGAAAGCAGTTTATAATGTAGGGATAGATTTACTGTGTTTTTTACTGAATTGTCATGAGCAACTGTGAATTAGTGCAAAAATTTGAGCTAGTAACCCTAAAAAGTTAATTGTTTTTTAAATCAAAGCCATTGTTTGGATAATCATGAGTTATGAGGTCAGCATTTTTTGCCTGCATGACGTGTGGTACAGATTGCAATATCCCAACCAATTACTGACATATGCAGCAAATTAGTTGGGTACCCTCTAGTACCACCCGCCTACAAATTAAAAATAAACATAGACTATCGAGATGCGGCATTGCAAGCTTTTAAAATTGAAGGTTACCGTGTTGTGAATTTCCCCAAGGCTGTCTGTTTTATCATCAACCAATGTATCCTTCGTAGTTGTACCGCTTTTGTCATTGAATTAGTATTTAATATACCTTGGTGCGTAACTTGAAAACAACTAACGGAACTTATATACATAGTATATATCTTTATTAACATGGGAAAATTTTCCAGTTGGGTGATCTAGCAGGATTAATTCTTTTCACCAATCTAGCATGCTAATCTTTCCTTAGATGACTGAATAGTAGTAACATCTAAAACGTTAAAACTGTTCCATCTAAATTTGGGTGGCCTAGTTTAAGTTGTTGTAAGCCTTAACAAGTTTTTTACGACTTTGTGAAGTTTATACCAGTTTGAGAAGGACGTACAACAGCGGTTCTCTGCTAAAAGTAAACGCTGATAGACCACATAAAGCAACTTCCCGCTACTTTCTCCGTAAACTGAATACAGATAAAAGTTTGTCAGTTCTAAATGTACTTTTCCTGTATTCACACCAAAAAATCTAAAAAGCTGTTAGCCTATATTTTTTTGGAAAACAGATGCAACTTTTAGAAAACGACCCTAAACCAGCAATTACATGCTGGAACGGAATCATTTTTAGTTGTACAAAACAGATACAAATACACCTTTAAATGT
>JAHZNG010004506.1:0-16028 GCA_027744375.1 Orchesellides sinensis
TTTTCGGATTATTGGTAAAAAATGGACCATAAAACATGTGCTGCATGCAAAGTTAAGGTTCCGACGTTTCGAAATCGTAACGGTCGTTAACGGTATATTTTGGCATTTAGTCCGCTTTGTTTACTCTAGTTTCCCCTTTGTCAAAGACTACGTTTGTCAAAAGAGTGGTTCAGAATATAAATACTGCTGCTTCAAAATCATATTATTTTCTATTATACCATTTGTTATGTGTACAGTCATTTTCATGTTAAAAATCGTGTTAAACAGTATATGAAAATTACCATAAACCTTTATATATGGTTTAAAAGTTTATTGATGCAACAGATGTTACCTACAACTTGTATTACTTTTTAAAATGCATGAATTTATTTTAAACTAGTAAAAGAATTAAAAGAAAACTTAACAAACTAGCAACTTAATTAGCTGGCGTTATTTTTAAATGTAAGCAAAATATGTTAACATCTTTAGTTGGCAACAATACATTAACTTAAAAGAATTGCAATTGAAATATAATGTTTCCTTAATCATGCAAATCAGATTGACACAAATTTTTTTACTGTAGATCCTGACTTTGTTTTGCAATAATTTCGCTCATGCGAACCTCGCAATTGCGGCATTGCGATTTTTTTTATCTTTGCAAAATACAGAGCGAAGTAATTTAAATGCCAATTTACGAAAACATTTAAAAAAGCAGCCAACAATGAACAAAAGGATGGACAAAAATGGTATTACAATCGATAAGGAAGGGATCTTAAACTTTTTCGGGCGGCGGCTGTTTTTAGTTGACTTTCTAGTTGTTTGAGGTGGTGTCGAGGTGGTAGTTGTTGAACGAGATGTGGTGGGGGTGGTAGTTGTTGAACGAGATGTGGTGGGGGTGGCAGTTGAGGACTGTGTGGTGGAGGTGGTTGATGTAGTCGGTGTGGTTGAGGTACCAGTTGTGGGTGATGCGGTGGAGGTAGTTGATGTAGTCGGCGTGGCGGAAGTAGTTGATGTAGTCGGCGTGGCGGAAGTAGTTGATGTAGTCGGCGTGGCGGAAGTAGGTGATGTAGTCGGTGTGGTGGAGGTAGCAGTTGTGGGAGGTGCAGTGGAGGTAGGTGATGTAGTCGTGGTAGTGGAGGTAGGTGATCTAGTCGTGGTAGTGGAGATAGCAGTTGTGGGCGGTGTGGTGGAAGTAGGTGATGTAGTCGTGGTAGTGGAGGTAGCTGTTATCGACTGTGTGGTAGATAAGCTCTTTGGACCGGGTGTAGTAGATGTAACTAGAGTTGTTCTTCTGGTGGTGCTGTCAGTAGGCTTTTGTGTATGTTTTTTTATCTCCTGATTTCCTTGGCGTGCTTCTAATGGTTTTCTATCCATAACTTGTGATGAAGTTAATGGAGCAGAAGGCAAAGATGGGATGGATGGAAGTCCGGGTAAAGACGGGATAGATGGCACTCCGGGTAAAGAAGGGATACCTGGAAGTCCAGGCAAAGGCACAAATACAACTTGTCCGGAAGAACTTATTAAAGAACGTTCATCTGGCGAATATGTAGATAATGCACCTAGTGAATGGGCAGATGATACAACTGGCGAATGGGTAGATGATGAACCGTTATTGTACAAATCTGAAACACGAGAATTTACAGGTGCTTGGAAAGGGGCTATTGTGTGTGCTTCCTTAACGTGGGGTTTCGCAACAAGTTCCTTTAAAGCTGCAGGGGTATTGTTAGTCGTAAAATACGTATTAACTGTAGAAACAATAAGCTAGGTTACACACTTTTATATTTTGGTAATAAGAAATATGCTTCTTTTATTAAGTAAGTACCACTAGCTGTGACAGGTGTCGGTACATCAGTACCAGTCCTTGCTGAAGGCTCTGATGAGGCTTTTTTGTACCCAGGGGTGGCTGTGGAGGACTGAAAAGCAGATTTGGGATAAAAATCTTCCTCTTCGTCGTAGGCAAACGGATGACTGAACTTAGTTTCCGAAGGAGCAATCACTACGAATGGTCTGTTCTTTATCGGATACGGTGCGTAAACTCGATAACGGTTTTGCGGGGGAGAATACTTGAAAGACTGAAGCTACAAAACAAAAGAAAAAAATTCCAAACGTATGAAGTAAAACAATACTGCGAAATAGACTGCGGATATGCATGAGAATCTATGAACTTACGCGAGGCTCTCGTACTTGTCGGCCATACTCATTTGCAAAACTGTTTGGTGGGTTTTGTATATGTAGAGATACGACAACTGAAAAGTATAACAATAAAAAAAAACGTTCCATTGTGGAAGGTTTGAAAAATAAGTGGTATGAAATCCTTGCTATTGAAACTGCGTAGAGTTTTAAGTTACTTGCTAAACGAGAAATGTCCGACTAATTATTCTCGAGACATATTCACTAAATTGAATGTCTTAAACGTAAATGAAGAAAAACGTTTAACAGTGACTTACCAAAAGCCTTGGGTTATCAGTTATGATTAAGTTCCTGGAAGAGGTTGATAATATGTTGTGTCATTTGTGCATTTAAAGGTTAATCCAGATATATTTTCACTAGATCCAGCATTACATCGTTTGTGTTCTATTTTGATCAGTGCTCCTCATAGCCTTAGTCATTTCTACATTAAAGCTTTAAGATAATCATATTGGTATGCAAATATCTGAATAAGTCATTTTTGACCAGGTACCTGGAAAATATCATGTATAAAGCATGTCCTTAAAAATAGAGTAAGGAAACGAAAGTATTTATGTGTTTTAGTAGACCAGACTTTTAATGAAATATGATTTCGGCCTGGGTCAAACTAGCCAGCATAAGCATTGTTCGTCTGGGTAATCAAATTTATAAATACTTCTCTAGGATAGTATGATGACATAATTAGTCATGAATAAGGATGACTGAAGATGTTTACTTTTCCTTATATAGATCAAGCGTGCTAGTTAATATGTCGAGTAAGTAGTAGTATATATATACTTTGTAGTTTTTTACTATTAATATAACTTTTTCGTGTTGCGAAGAAAGGAAGTATAAAGCTTACTGCTTTTTTATGGAATCAATGCTTGAATATTTCGTCAAGTAACCAGATCAATCACAAAGCTCCTTTCGTTAAGACAAGTATTTTAAGTTCCTGCTTAATTTGCATCACCGTTCCTTGTTGTGTGCTAACAACCATGTGTTGTACCGGAATATTCTCGTATTTCCAAACAAACACAAGCTGGGGAAACTTATTTAAAGTCTTAATAGCATTTATAACCATCTTTACACCCCTTGCGGGGTATTTTGGATTAAATGCGTTCACTTCTTTTTGGACTGGATTTGCAATCAGTTTTGGCTGTGCTGGTGTCTTCATCATTGGCTATGCCTTTAACACAAAGTTCAGGTGGGTAAAGTACTAATCTATATTATATCGCCAAGTATTTTAGTGTTACTTAAAACTCGTTTACCAATAAACCAAGAGATCTAAGTTTACCAAAACTGACCTATTCTTATTTTGCTAATTAAAGGTGTGTGGCGCATGTATGTCTCGTGGAATGCTTTAGCGGATTTGGTCTGACTGTCATTTTCCTCGCGACATCATGGTTCTCCATTTCTTCATCCCTAGAAGGAATGCTCGTAAACCTAGAGGCAATACAAGAAGTTGCAAACCCGACATCAAACAACACAGTGGACTTAACATACGCAACAAATTTGCTCACAAAGATTGTCGGAATAGTACATTACACGTTTGCTGTACCATTTATATTTCTTTTTGTTCATAGTTTTGTGTACGTTTGTACATATGAACCAAAAAAAGCAAGGTCAAGTGAAAAGGACAAAGATGGAATGCAGTATGCACTTCTGGGCATGCTTAAACAAGTAAAAGGGGTAATTGTGGGCAGCTTCCTTACACTGAAACTTTGTCTAATGTTATTTCAATATTTACTTTACCTAGTCCAAGACGACAAAGAAACAGTAGTGCCTATTTACAGTTTAGCAAATAGCGTTTACTTTGTTGTGATTGTTAGTCTTTTTGTGCTTGCTCCCTTTTCCAGAAAAATCCTAAAAATACGTCATAGCGTTATTAGGTCATATTATGAGACAAAAGGAAACGAACTAACTGCGAAAAAGCGTCACAACATTATTTTGAAAGATAAAAAGGACAGAGTCAAGTTGGAGGCTTTAAAAAAGATCAAGGCAAATAAAGTTGAGATTAAGAAAGGGCAGGCTGCAAGGGGAGAGCTGCTTACAACCATTCTGTTTTACTTGATGATGATGAAATCGAAATGCACACATTCAAATCAAATGGCCATACAAATAAAAAGAGTGTAGAAGCAGTAGACGATACCATCTCAAAAAAGCAAACAAAGAAGGTGCCAAAGTCCATTAACATGAAAGAGGTTCGAGTATCGATCCATAACCATGAAACGTCAGATTCAGATGGATCAGAAGACTTTGATGATTTGTTGGATGACTATGATAAAACGGAAAATTGTGATGGGAAGCAGAATAGAGCTACAAACAAAGGCTATCTATCTTATTTGATGGAAGATTAGGCTATTGTAGGAATGTTTTTCTGTCATCTTTCTTGCTTGTACATTATCAAAGTTTAGTAAGGATGTAAAAGTCAATGTAGTTTGTTTGGTGAGCTAACACCGCTGACATGACCCCCAATTGTATCATCAAATATATGGTATGGAGTTTGTTGAGCAGAAAACTCAATGTGGATAGAGCATATATAAAACTATCTAGAGTATGAATTATAGCCGGTAAATATTTCTATTACAAACAAAAGCTTTTCTCTAAGGCAAATGAAATAACAGATAATGCACACAGGCTTTGTTTTTGTTCCAGCTCTTTTGCTTCATTCCATACATGTTCCTTTGTAGCACATGTATAACAAAATATTTTTATCGAGTCTTGATCTGACACATTTTACTGAAATAAAAAGCAAGCAAACAAAACATGCATTGTAGATTTTTTACTTTGTTTGTGGAGAAAATTGCTCTGTACGTTTACGCAAGGTTAGGTGGACGTAACTGCATAAAAATATGGAATTTGTTAATGCATGTGATTAAATATTAATTATAAGTCTTAATATAAAACACTTACAATTGTTTGTACACTTAACTACATTTAAATATATTACTAGGTATAAGCATGTTTGTCTTCTAAACTAAATATTAAACGCATCTGATAATAACTTTGTAATTACTAAACAGTTTTGTTAGTTTCAAATAAGATTTGAATTTTGTAAATAATTAATAAATGCTATTTCCTCAATATGTGCTTGCTTATGCGTTCAACGGTGGATGATTTCTTCCAAAAAATATATTGCTCTTTACCAAACTCACCATCTTGACGTCATATATATTTAACAAAAATGGTAAGGATGCCCTTCTGCTAATCAAGAACAAAAGCGTATGTATATACATGTCAACTTTCTATTATGCATTACAGTTATTTTCGGTAGGTACCTATATATACTACCTTTGTACTCTCATCCAGTCCATTCAATAGCGGGTTTAGTACTGACGTTGTCTGGTCGATTTGTGCACTTACTTGCTTTTGTTTACATTGCAGTTTATTCTTTCACTTGGAAAAAATTCATAGCTGAGTTTTTCGTGTAAATGTTTGTTGTCATTTGAATCATCAATATTTCACGTGAAATTAAATTTTAATTCAATTTAATCTTCAGTGTTACGAATTCAGTTTTCAAAAAATAAGACTCTACTTAAAAGGCGTAATAGTGTGAACGAAAATGGAATCAACCAGGATCTTCTTCAATAATTTGCCTACGGGAATTTCAGTTGGGCGACTTAAAAGCGAACTGCGTCGTATTTTTGAGGATGGTAAGAATAAAAGCATCTGTTTTCTATGTTTAAGACAAGGCAATTAAGCGTGTATGCCGATGTTATATATTTGTATACATTGACAGTTCCTGAAATGGATAATCTGGAGGTAGAGGTTTTTACACCTCTGGGAAACATCCAAAAAGCAGTTGTCTCCGGATTTAAATGCAGGTATAGGGACTTAGAAAGGGCAGCAGCTGGAAAAAGAATTCATTTTGATGATAATGATGTTACAGGCAGAGAGGTCACAATGCATAATGTAAGTTTTGAATACTAATGTACTTGGTATTTTACAAAAAAAAAGATCCTAACTATTCCATCCCATTAATTTGCTATAGGACACAGGGAGAGGAAAAGCTCGAGACACATTTGGCAGGTTTGTCAAGTACGAAGAATCTGCTAACGTTCGTTCAGACAAGCTCTTGCAAGGTATTACATACATAAAAGTGAGCAGACTATTCAGTGAAGATTTTTGGGAGAAAGTCAACAAGGATGTGTATGATGGCATTAGAGAAACTGTTGCATTTAACAGGGTAGGTAAAAATTATTTAGAATTAAATTGCTTGCAATAACCTGTGTACATAAAAATCTTAATTTTTTTCACGTGAAAATTGAAAATGTATTAGGTAAACTTAAGTTGGAAACACCTGGAACGTTTTGCTTCGGTCAACAAGCTGACTCCCGTTCAAAATACATTTTCTATGATTAAATTTTCGACCGTTCTGGATACTCTTCAAGCTATACGTAAGTTAAGTAATAGTGAACTTTTAAAAGAAAGCAAAAGCACACACCTAACATATTCCAATTTAATAGGAAAGCTCAATATGAACAACGAAGTTTTCGACGGCGGCTGCTTTTTTAATAAAAAGAGAAACATCCAATCAGAAATGGACGACTGCATGGGTATGGGAAGAGCTGGTGCCATTTTAAAAGTGGAGGGTAAGGACTAATATATTAATGAGTGGATATATTGGTAAATTCTGACGACCTATAATCAATGTTTATTTAATTTTATCCATGCAGAAATGGCCACTGAGGGAGTAATTCCGTTAGGAGTTCTTGATGAGGATATTCTCAACGACAACATGCTTTCGCAAAACTTGAAATGCCTTCGATGCAAAGCGTTCTATGCTATAACCGGAGTAGATGTAAACCTGGACTTTTTAAGGGCAACGTGTCAGTGTTCCTATTCAAGGTATTAACATAATAACATAACTTATTTTTTAAAACTAATAATAATTAAATACACCACACCTTCCATTGTTGCATTCCATTCTTTTCACGTGAAATATATTTCAGTGATGTTGACATTGAGGAGCGGGGATTTTGCTGGCCTGGAGAGTCCTTTACTCGCCTTACGATAACGTCAATGTTTGCTGACGACCTGGAAGTTTGGCATTATCCTATGAGACTGACCGGGTCCTACAGTTCTTCTGTTGAATACAAGGATACTGTTGTTCCCATGCTGTTTGCTGAGTGGAAACTTACCTCCAGGCCATTCAAACAAAATAATAGGTGTACTGGAATTGTGTCATATGCAGAAAGAATCGAAACGGTTCGAGAAGAAGAGCGTTCGTACGACGTTATCGGAATGAGTATCCTAGTTCCAAAAACAAGCTTCTGGAATGTGCAAAACCGACTTCACCTCAACATGCTTACACTTACTGATGTATTTGTAAAAAAGGTTTGAGCTTTTAGCAATATATATAAATGATGCATTACAAAAATTTTCCTAACCTTTCTGAATTTTAATATTTGATTCTAGGGTCCCAGGCAGATGTTGGAAAAGCGGAAGGTAAAGCTTCTGTTCATGGAAGATACTAAGGATGTTAATGAACGTCGTGTGTTACAGGGCTTGCAACAAATACAGCCGGAAGCAAGACAAGAAGAAGAGTCTGGATATACAACTCTATTCATGCAGATGGCGTTGGAGGAGGGTTACTTTCCTATTATCGGGTCAGCCGTAAAAATATTTCCTAAGCTTGACAAAACTTCGTATGAAGCAGCTAAGGAATTCCTTAATAAATGGAGTTCAAAAGAGGATAAAGCCGTCCTTGCACAAAAAATATTTCTGGATCCTAATTCATCGTACGAATGGATCAAGCCACTGGAAGATATCAAACCTAAAGAAACGACGGAAAGATTGAGGTGGCTAATGAAACAGTTCCACAAAAAACTCAATCCAGAGCAGGTATGTCAATAACAAATCAATTTTTCACGTGAAACGACCATAAAAATGAAATAATTTATTTTTTAGAAACATGCTTTGCGTACAGCCATTTCAAACTCTGTCGCAATGATCCATGGTCCACCAGGTAAGAATAACTAAACAAAGGTTAACTAATAACTTGGTTAATCCATGCCAAATTGGTTTTGTTTTAATATGTGTTTTTAGGGACCGGAAAGACGTTTACAGCTGCTGCTATCATAATCACTTTATGGTTTCACGAGAAAGGTATCATTGTTGCTACTGCTCCTTCCAATATCGCCTGTGACAACTTATGTATGGCCATCAAAACGGCGTCACCTCTGTTTCGTCCTAAAATCTTACGAATCTATGCAAAACGTCGAGAGTTCGCGTTCATTGAAGGTTTGAGTAATAAACATTTTCATTAATGTGACAAAAACATTCATGTTAATGCTCGAGAATTTTCATCCTTTTCCAGGAACTTCACAAGAAGCTCAAACTGTGGCTGTCGATTCATTGCACGAATTATTATACAGGTCAGCCCAATGGCAAGAAGTTCCCGCTTTGAGAGAGATTCACGAAAGTAAGTTGTATAGGAATTTATTTTAACGTGAAATTTATTCAAATATTTTTCTACTTGAAATTTATTTACTGACAATTTTTTTATGTGAAACATTAAGAAATTCAACGCGGCAATCGACACAGATTAACAAAACAAGAAACAACCGTTTTTGTGGCTGCTGTAAAAGAAATCGAGCGGGATATCATCTCCAACTATGACGTCTTAGTATGCACATACAGTGCTTTATGCGATCGTCGTGTGAGCTCTTGGAATAAAAATTTAAAAATCACTACCGTATTGGCGGATGAGGCTGCTCAAGCAACACAACCAGGGACTTTACCAATTTTTACACTGAATGCCAAGAGGTATTGCTTTGTAGGTGACCATCTCCAACTTACATCAACAATTAGCCCACTTGTGGAAAAAACGGGACTTAGTCTATCCATCCTGGAATGGGTTGCGAAAGCCAGGTAGTGATTATTAAATTAAATGTTACAAATGGTAATTTAATAATAATAAAGTACTATATACTCATTTGATATGCCCTGCTTTCAGAGATCAGGGATCGTGTGCTATCCCTTGGTGCACTCTTCTTGAGCAAAGGAGAATGGCAAGCAATATATGTAAGCTCGTTTCAAAGTTCACATATGACGACCAATTAAGGGATGCGGCTATAATCTCTGAGCGTAGTTATCCATATGATGACATCTACTCAGCCCTTCGCGACACAGTTTACGAAACTGAAAAAAATACAGTTGTGTTGTATGACCACAATGAGCCAGAGTCAAAGGTATTTCTTAAGTATAAAATACCTGAAAAATATACTTCGCATAAACATTGCAATTGTATTTTGTCTACAAATAGGAAAACCACAGCTTTAAGAACTGTGGTGAAGCTCAACATGTCGCCAATGTCGTTGGTCATCTTCTTTCCCACTCAATTCCAAAGGAAGATATTACAGTTCTAACCTTGTACGAAGCACAACGAAAAGAGATTTCGAAGTATCTTAACAAAGAAGTAGAGGTAAACACTCACAAAACAATATATGAAGAATAATATACTCCGAGAAATAAAATAATATATGAATGAATAGTTGAAATAATGCAGTTTTTGGTGTGTTGTTCGTAGGTAAAAAACGTGGATGGATTTCAGGGCAAAGAAAATCAAATAGTTTTGGTCAGCTTAACCCGCTGCAACAAGTTTGGAGCAATGGGGTTTACCAGCAAGAAGAACAGATTGAATGTTGCCTTCAGTAGAGCTCGTTTTCAATTATTAATTTTCGCCAGCTTGTCAACAATTTCAAAAAACAACAAGAAGGTGTGGAAGGATCTAACTCAGCTTCTCCAGTCGGTTGCTACAATCAATGAAATCTAGTATACCCTAAATTCGGAAGTTTATTGTACAGCTTTTCTCCACGTGAAAACAAAACATACATTTAGTAGTGTAAGTGTAAAGTTACATTAATAGTGGTAGTCAGTTATAAGTTCAATAGTAAATTTTGTAACCCTAATTATTTCATATAATATGACTGACTTTTGCAATTCATTGCTAATAGATTAATTTGGTATGTTATTCACGTGAAAAATACTTGTAGTGTATCACTGAAATTTTGTAAATATCACTTTCTTTTAGTTTTAAAATTTGCTCTTTACTTGTGGCTAATTTATTTTTGTGAAAATATAACATTCATGCAGTAGAAAGTAACCTAGACACATTAGTAGCGGCATTATTTATTATTATTTGATTAACATATTTAGTGTTTTATCATTATCCAGAATAATTTCTTATGTTATTATTTCAGGTGAAAAGTAGTTGAAGTGAAAATATGTATTTTAAAACCAATACTATGGTAGTCTTACTATTGTTGAAAAATGTATAAATTGTTGCAAGTTTAACGAGTAAATAAATTAAACTATTGTTATTTAACCTATATCTTTTATTTGCTAAACGTATGACCATAGCCTAACAGATAGAGCTACATATGCACACAATAGTATTTGGCTTTGGATGTATTCTAGAAAGAATACAAAGTCGTTTTCATGCACTCAAGTTTGTGAATTGTATTCTGCTAACGCCATCTTACTTTTCCAAAAAAAACCAGCAGCAGATTCTCTCATTGTCAGCGCTAAAAATGCATACAACCACTATATCTGCATTCACACAAGGGATCTTGAAACGTTTTCCTACGGTCTGTTGTTTACGTCGCATTTCTAATGCCATAGTCGGGAAGGAAGCACGACAAAAAATTTCTGTACAACTGGTTTGTTTCACGAGAATATTTTTCCAACGCCTTCTGCTGTTCACGTAGCATTTCAATTGCCACATCCGGGGAGGAAGCACACCAACAAAACTTCAGTTAAACTGTTTTGTTTCACGAGAAGAATTCTCAAACAGATTGTTAAATTTAAGATAACTAGTAATTAATATACTGCGTTTTGACTGAAGCAAGAAGGTAAATATATTTCACGTGAAATAATATATTTTGAGTTTTTATAAGTTTCTCGAGATTCATACATTAAATAGGGTTAATTTTAAATAACTGATTTGTATAATAAAATTCAGTTTTTTAAACTAAAATAACTGTTCAAGATGGCAAGCGCTGATCAATTTTCATCTCCTGAGAAGGACTTCTCTCAAACTCGTAAGCGGAGTTCAACCGGATCCGCTGTTGGAGAATCTCCAGTTAAGAAAAGACTTGGCTCCAGCTTTTGGAAGAAGCAGAACAACGTTGAAGAAGAGCCTTTGAGAACAACCGAGGAAGACACAGGTGACCGTATGGAGGAGGTTAAAATCGACGATTTAGTACTCGGAGTTCAGTAAGCTAATCTCAACCAAACATTTTAATCCCCAAGCAATAATTTTGTTTATGATATATTATTGCATAGTTTAATCTTCTGTAGCTACAAGAAGTCCCTTGTTTTCCGAGTTACGGTATTAGGACGATTAAAGCAAGGTGCGTCTTCCTACTTAAAATTTCATGCCATCGACTCATCTGGTGAAGTATCAGTTGTTGTGTATGAAAATGCACCTGCAGTTGCCGCCATCTTAAAGGTTCGAGTGACGTGATTTATATCTGGATACAATCGAATATTGTGTTAAATATACATCCTATAATAAATTATTGTCTCCTATTAGGTCAACGGAACCTTTAAATTGGAAAATTTTGAAGTTCAACGAGAGCCTTTGAGGTATCCACAGTACACAACCTCTTCACTCCAGGTGAAATTGTTACAGGACAGCAAGGTTTTGGAGCACTCTGCTGAAGGTATTCCGGACATACCGTTTGCGTTTATTCCAATCGGGGAAATTTTTAGTCAGTGTCATCATCTTAACTCAAGAATTGGTAAGTGCTTCAACAAACTGTTCTTACCTTATACTAAAAAGTTACTACTAACAATATAAAACACATTTTTACAGACGTTTTTGGTGTCATCGCCGAGGAGTGGGGATTGGAATCAACTGCCTTGGGGAAATCCAAACGTGATGTCCGAATTACTGATGAACGGAAAGATGAGGCATGGCAGAGATAGATTTTTAAAATTAATTGTTGCTTAAGTTAATATTGCTTAAAATTTAAAGTTAACTTAATCTGTTTTGGTTAAATTCAGGTTATATTAACACTCTGGGAGGATGTAGCTGAACACTTTGAAGGGAAGCCTGGACAAGCTATCGCTTTGAGGAAGGCTGTAATTCGGGAATACAAAGGAGATCGCTTGCTCAACGCAACAGGATGCACCCTTATTTGGGTAAAAATACAGACTTCAATATAAAATGAACATACGATCATAGTAGTTTCATATAACAATAAAGCATACTTATATTAAATAGGTAAACCCAGACCTTCAAGATAATCGTCCGCGTGACATCGTGGACTGGTTTGTTAATGAAACCAAATGAGGAGGAAGCAAGAGTTTGTTCTATTTTGCAGCAAGATTGACACGTATGGACTTGATTGTATCACAAATGTTTTTGGTTAAATGAAATATTAATTCAACTAAATTGATTTCACGTGAAAAGTCCGTAATCCCAATTACGTTTTTCCTATAATGTAAGGTTTGAAATGAGTAGTTATCACATCAAAAAAATTTTAAATTAATTTATACTTGTCACGTGAAAGAATATATAGCTATTTATAATGCTGTCCCGTGAAGTGATTAAATCAAATGTATTTTATTTCCAAACTTAACAATTTATTTTACATTCAATTATTTTGACTAATAATTCTCTACCAATTTAGTTCATTAAACATATTAAATCTGTTCATAATATATTTCAATTAATTTTGCAAATAAATTATTATTATTATTAAACATGCTTTTTAAGGTAAAATAGTACATTTTTATAAAACAATACAGATTCCTTTATGATCACTGAAATACGTCTCATAGATACTTGCTTTTAGATTTTCAATGTTAGAAAATACGCAGTCAATATGGGTATTTTTATGAGTTGTAGACAAATTTACATTTAACTTACTTTGTAAGCCAAACTCTGACATAAATCTAATAAATGTATGGTTTTCTTGTTTAGATAAATCAATATTTATATCCCCAAAAAATATTATTGGGATATGTTTTTCACGTAGAAGGTTACTTATGAAATTTTTCAAAGTCACAACTGAGCATTTTGGGCTTCGATAAACCATAAAAATTAAAGCATTGTTGCATTTCCAGTGTAAGCACAAAATATGTCCGTTAGCTTCCTTAAAGGTTTCTTCATACACAGATGGATAGTTCAAGTTTTCATTTACTAGTAGCACGGAACCATCTGAGGCTTGTCGGTGTGTTGAATTACTTCGATGTGCGAATCTGAAGGATTCAAAAGACAGTTCATCATCTTCTAATATATGTGGTTCGACTAATGCAATAAACGAAGCAGCCATAATAGATTGGTCACTTATCAAGTCTTCGTAATGCGTTAAGAGGTATTGCACATTCATGTAAAATATAGTAATTGAAGTTTGAAAATCTTGTAGAAAACGCAAAGAAAACTCCATTTTTCGTTTTCCTAACTCCTCTAACTCCCGAGTTACAGGATCATTTTTTGAAGGAGGATTTGGTGCCTTGAATTTTCCATTAAAAAACAGTCCTTCCAATGACGTTGCTCGACTACATGAAACATATAATTGCTCTCTATTTATGGGTTTGGTTTTCCCAGCTTTATTAGTTGTCGTTGGTGTCACTACTACACATGGTAAGGATGATCCTTGAGATTTATTTATAGTCATTGCGTTGGCAGCAATTAATGGAAGATTACTTCTTATTAGTTCTACTCCTCTAAATTCTTTTCCGAGGTTAACAGACTTTGTTTTTCGACCAATTTGAGTCCAGCTTAAGTCTATGCCATTCTCAATCTGGTATGATCTTGTTTGTGCTCGACTTAAGCAGCCAACCATTGTGTTATGGAAGTCTAGCCATACTTGGTAAGGAACTCGCTTTCCTGCAGAATTAGTGCCATATTCGATGTGTTTAAGTGTTCCTGTTGATCCATTAAAAAGGCCGTCTGCCACCTCGACATTTGTGGATACAAAATATTCTGCACCAATTTGCAAATGTGTTTTAAATGGGAGCCCTTCCGTGTCTGATACGCTGAAAAATTCCGCTTGTTTTAATAAATACTTCATTTTCTCTGGATTATCTTCACCTAAAATATTTAAAAAGGTAAATCAAAAGCTTGTTTACTAAAGTAAATATTTAATTTTCACGTGAAAAATATACCTTTTACTACGTCGTGTGCAATTGCCCACGCTTGATCTGTAGTAAATGTAGAATGAAATTTTTCATTGTATTTTGCACACTCCCAGTTTGAAAAAAATAACCATATAGCATTTGATGGAGGCTGATTGGTAGCTGAAATTTCTCTTTGTTTAAACATTTCAATTTCTGATGGGGTCATTCTTCCTTCTGCCATATTGTTTAAACCACAGCAAAACTCATGTTGGCCTCGCTGTCGCATAATTTCTTCCAGTTCATAAAATTTAAATTTTTGCCATAAAATGTTTTCCAAAAAGTCGGCTGCAAACATTGGAGGGGGTTGAAAAACATGACACGCCATAACCGGTGCTAGTTGTCGCAAATGACCAACCACTATTATTGATTTTCCGCCAAAGTCTTCATAGTTACAAAACAGTTGTTTAAGACGTCGATCGACTTGGTACAGTTGATTAGAGCTAACCATGGATATTTCATCGATAATGAACAAGTTGGTATTTCTTAAAATCATTCTGTATGTGTTGGCGTTGCTTTCTGTT
Organism: Orchesellides sinensis; assembly: GCA_027744375.1. Taxonomy (NCBI): domain Eukaryota; kingdom Metazoa; phylum Arthropoda; class Collembola; order Entomobryomorpha; family Orchesellidae; genus Orchesellides; species Orchesellides sinensis. Next base: position 14,799 of record JAHZNG010004506.1, read on the forward strand.
AAATCACAGAAACTTCTATCTTGGTTAGTTGGAAGGCGGAATACGCAGTGCATTGTCATTCCCATGACATTAAATGCTGCTTTTCCAGTTGGAGCACAAACTATTACAGGTGACTGGTCCGGATGCTGGGATGGTTGCCGAAAATCGTGTCTTAGAACGCTCTGAACAATAGCATGAATTACATGACTTTTCCCTACTCCAGCTCCGCCAGTAAGGAAATAGTAAAATGGTTCTTCCGATGTCTTGTAGTTGTTCATTATTTCTAAGACAAAGCGTCTTTGGCCATCATTTAACGACCTCATAAGCTTCTTGTAGTCTTGCTCATTAACTAAGCTTGGGGGCCTAAACTGTTCAGTTGCAGATCTTTGTCTTCCCATTTGTCCAATAGCACTACACATTGCCGCTTCATCTTGGTCTATCCCTTCTTCATTTTGAACAACTCTGATGACGTTGTCAGCTTCTAAATCGTCATCAATTTCTTGTAAAATATTATTCAACGCAACCTCTTCCTCTTCGGAAATACAATAAAACGGCTCAGCGTTTATTGTTATTTCTCCTTTACAACGATTCCATTCAGCTATGTGGTCCACATTTATAACTTCGTTTTCCTCGTCCCTCCAAGGTTTAAACAGCGTTAGTTTTTCACGGCAATAATTACGAAAATCCATCTCTTTTTTATAGGATCGAAAACGCAATATTTTTCTTATATTGCGCTTATGCATGTAACCACTTTTGTCTAATAGGGTTAGAGGTTTTTCTGTTGAGTTCGAAATATTATTGCCTGCATCGTTTTGTTCTCCATCTAGTAAATATTTTGATTAATATTTATTATTAATTATTCGTGTTTTATTAAGACTTAAATTGTATTTCTAAATATAATCATAAAACTTTATATTTCACGTGAAAACTAAATTACCTTCGTTTTGTTTTCGTTTTTTTGGTGAAGTATTGCTTTTTTTGTCATACATTGTCGCGAACTCTGCAAGGCAAAGATGTTCTAGCTCTTCAGGACGGTTTGAATAATGATGAAAGATTCCTTTTGCAAATATTTCCGTTGAATCTTCTGGGAGATCATTAATTTGATCCTGTGGTTTCAAAATTCGGATCCTTTCGAGAGGTTCGTTGGTGTTGATAAAAACATCCTGTCGGCTGCTTAAAGTATTTGCTATTCCAAGTAAAAATGCTGCAGCCTCCTGAGTCGAAACTTCACTTCCATGATACAACACCTTT
>JAHZNG010004507.1:0-11953 GCA_027744375.1 Orchesellides sinensis
GGCCGGTTCGCCAATACTGTGCACTGAAAATTCAGTGACACTAGTGGCGAAAGCTGGAGCGTTCGCCAATCATGTTTTTCGCCACTCATGTAAAATACCATTTCAATGAATAAAATGTGAGTGAGCAATAAGAGTATTAAACAATTTCTTCGTATTGCGTTTTTCGTCCTACATAATATTCCATGCAGCAATAATAATAATTCTCTGACTGTCACCGGAAATTAACTGGTAGCTGAGTACCTCCAACCTAAATACGAAGATTTTTGGCAACAATGCAATCAGTAAATGAAAATATAAAATATGTATGCCTTTATGTCGATATTGTAATAAGTGTATTTTGTATTTGTGCAGGTAACAAGTAATGCAGCTTTATGTTTGAGTTTTAGTATATGTGATTTGTTAGCTGGAGTGCTAGATCAATACTTTTTTGCAGTATAAACGCGGGGTTTATATGAGATAGCTGTAATAAGGCAACAAGTAGATATGTTGGAGGAAAAGACAAAAGTTGAAGAAAGAAGAAACTACCAAATTATATTTGACCTTTGGCTTTCTGCATAAGTTTTTTTTTCTTAATCCATTGTGCCTCCTTTTGATTTACGAAGGGAATTTGAGAAAGCAAAGACAATGGAGGTGTACAATAGTACAATATGAAAAACTAAATTTTTTCTTGTTTACTCCAAGTTGACATTCGCGCAAAGTATTAGAAAACTTTTTCTAAATCCACGCAAAGCATAATATATCTTTATCTGTAAGTTTTCCTTATGTAATGTACGGGTATACTTACATCGGTACATAAGTACACTCTTTAGCAAACTATTTACTAAAAACCGTTCTTTCTTCATTTCTCACCGGTTGTCTCCTTCCTTGCCGTTAAACATACAGTTTATTTCAGACAGGTGAATGATATTAGGAAAGATATGAAAGGAAAATACATAGCACGAAAGTGAGAGCTTTGTAATAAAAGCAAAAAACTGTATGTATTATGGATATGTATGAGGTACCTCTGAAATTTAGATTTCTTTGTAAGAGTGGGCAGGTGCATATGTAAACACTAGACCCGTTCCAGAGGAAAGAATCAAAACTGCTTTCGGCACTCCGGCTGAAACTATGGCGTGGGTGGCTGAAATGAATTAAACGGTTGACAAGAGCTGACTGTTGCTGCTACTACAGTATTATCACGTAAGTTTACCATACAGCTTAATTCATACATATTTTATTTACTGCGAAATTTGTGCAACAGATCTCACTAGACGAAAGTGCGGCAATAAGGTGGATGCATATTTGCCCTTGTGCTTTTCCAATGATAACCATTATTCATGAATGAAGTACAAACTCTTGCACTGCAATGTCAGAGGAGGTAATTGGGTAACAATTAATAGCCATTAGAATTGGACTGTATCAAAATAAACCTATTTATGAGTGCCTCGTTTAGGAAAATGATACTTCGGGATATGATGTTTAACTTTTTAGGAGTGTTTAGATTGGGGAAAGCGAGGCACAATAATGGATTGAGTTTCTAATAGATGAAATCCGACGCTAATTAGGGGAAACCAGACTATTGTGGGGGATACAGACAGGTATTATAAACATACATGTACATAACGGCATTGCTCCTTTCAAGGCTTTATTACCCGGATTTTGTCGTGTTTTAGACAGTCACGCATTCAAGTCAAGTTCAGACGAAGCGTGTCTAGAGGGCATAATAAACTTTTTTAAATGGATTGTAAGCGTTTGTAGCTGGATTTTCAATGTAAGTAGTTTCACTTTTCAAAGTGTTCTTTTACTTGTAGAGTATAACCATATCTCAAAGTTAAATGTGTAATAACAACGTACTGTACACAATTAAATGCATTATTAGAGCTTTGCCAGGACAAAAGATCCTTTGTTCATTTTCCATACTGCATCTTGAGTGGTAATCAGGGTCCCATATTGTAATATTTTGATAGCAGACGAAAGGAACATGTCACATTTAAATGGCTAGCGTTATAAAAACTAAATTAGCATATTTTACACGGCCATGCTTTACAACACGCAGTTTCCCATAGTAATACCATTTTCCATCTTTTAAATGAGGGGAATGGAAATTATCCTGGTTATATTGCATGAATTAAACAGTGGGGAGTACCTGTGTAGGCTAAATCATAAAGCTGCGTGGCACCTTTGCTGAATATTTCCTCTGATCAGAGACAAAATGTGCAAAACTGTAGCAAAACTACGTATTCAAAGTATATGAATATTTTAATACTACGTTTTTAATAGCTCTAATATAAAGCAAATATCTGTAAAGTTTTATTTGGGAGTTGCAAACTATAAGCGATCTATATAGCCCAAATAAAAGCAAACCCATTCCCATTTATATGATGATTAGTGCATTAAAATTGACAGAGTATGGTATCGGACACTATGTTAAAAACGAACCATGCATGCCATCTGAACTGTCATTTTTGGGCTTACCCGTAATAATATGCCATTCATATATTTCCGTTTGCTCATAGTCTCTCTGTTCCACGCTCATCTTCCATGATATTTAACAAGGTAAGAGTGGAGTGGCAGGGTAGAAAGTGGCAACATTACTTTTGACATTATTTCACGGAGTAAGAGCGTGAGAGCGTACATTACGCTGAAAATGTCATCACAAGAGTTTTTTAGATTTTCGTAATGTTGCTGTCTCAACCATCTGACCTTTCTACATACTTTATGCTTATATACAATTCCATTACCTCCCTCTTTCTCTATTACCACCACTTTCATCATTAGGCATGCACAGGTACAAGAAAAAATGGCTAACTGTCACCTTTTCCGAAATAGTTAGCTCGTCATGGAAAAAAGTTGAATGAATCGGATGAACAAAAAAAAAAGAATCCACAGAGTAAAAAAATGAGATATAGTCTTTTATGCAAGAGGAATAAAAGCACTTGGTTTATTTATGTATGTTTATAGAGCTACTTTATGCAATGTACAACCTATAAAATCCGCTCATATTTGGTATAAAAACTATGCATTATCATTTTATGGGATGCACATACACGACAACGGAAGAGCAGGTCGCTTTGAAAGTTTAAGCAAACAAGTGTGGGTGTATCAGTGTAGTACGGCGTGGAAGACGAGATGCAACAGTAATGTTGTGTTTGTACAGAGTCGTGTGGCTGTGCGTGGTGTATATACATAAGTTTCTAACTTGGTTTTTGCCTTCTAGTAAGTCATTGAGGATGCCACAAGTATATAGATGAATAGGATCAGTGCGTCTCAGTGATGATTTTAAAGTTGTGCTTTCTCCTCCTGTCTCCTCTCAAAGAGGGCTGCTTTTTCATCTCATGAAAATGGTCTCAAGTACACTTTGGAAAGTTGCTACTTGAAACTATTACAAATTAATAAATATTACTTTGACCCTGACATTTTCAACAGCCTCACAGTCACATTTATGTATTTGCATATGTAACTCTGTCTGTTTAAATAAATGTATGTGTGGATGGTTTAGCAAAGAAAAGTAAATTATACCGTCATAGCTCTTTTCATTATTTATTTATCCATCATTCAAACATTGACTTTCACTCATGAGTACGCAGCCCATTTACGTAAGGACATAGTATTACTCGCATACAGACATACATACTTTTTACACGTAGATATTAAGACGTGCACACTTTAACATGCACCTTGCCAATCAATGCCAGTAATAACGAAAGGTAGAATGAATAGTAATAAAAACAGATTAGGGGCTTTCTTTCTTTCCATACGAAAACATAGGTGGCTTGGCAGCAAGTTAATATCCTGGTATGTGCGTTAGTGTAATTTTAGAACAGTGGAGTAATATAAATAGATAGAGTAGCAAACGTGGTCGACAGGTTGTAATCACTGACGCAATTGCAGATAATATGTCGTATCGAATCTAGCATATATCCCCCCATATCAGAATTGGCTTCTCTCTTGGCTGGAATCGTTGTTCCCTGGTGAAAATACAAGAAAAGCCTTCCGTCACTGAGCGAACGTGTTTGTTGTTACTCAATGGAAGAGTTAAGATTGGATTCATGGAGAATGGATAAGGAGAAAGTAGAAAGTTGGGACTATTGAGGTTATAGGATTACGGTAGTACGCAAGTATTTTCGATAATTCTATCTTTAGAACTACATTCGTCAGAGAAATTCGTCTCATACATTTAATTACTTATGTTTTCGTTACCGTTGCTTCAAAACATTACTATTTTTGGGATTTCGGACGTTTTTATGGAAGAAAGGAATATTTGACTTGGGATTCCTATTATGAAACTTGATTACGAATATAAGCATTACCATGGGACTGACCTTTAATTATTATCCAAACCAATTGTTCATCGCTGTGTTAAAAGAATACAACTGAATATGTTTTGTTTTTGTAATTTGCAGGTGTTCATAATTACTTTGTAAATAGCGTGTGTGCAATGCTGCTTATATCTTTGCAAAAAACTGATTCATTTGAAAAAATTCTCAAGCACATTAAGTTTGGACTCGAGATGTCGTCATCCGTTTATCTACAATGTTAGTCTGCCTGTGTGTTGCATGGTTTACGGGTTGGTCCACAAAGAATTGTGAAACGGAACAAGCTACCCACATATAATCATGTATGTACATGTAGTGTATCCACATGAACCGTAAATAATAAAGATTCAAAGAAAGTAAAACAGTGGGCTAAGCAGTCCCGAGGCATGCTAAAATAACACGCGGCAAGGGAACATGTAATGTTAATAGAAATGTTTTATATATACGTGTTTAAATATAAGATTATGCAATAAAAGTAGGCACAATAAAATTTTGTGAATTACTTGGAATGTTATAAGGCACATAATGGCTTTTAGTTTTGAAATGGAAGATAAATAAATAATTACATAATAAAAAGTACATATAAAAGTGCTTCATGAAATATAAGAGAAACAGCATGCCAATAATACACATAATACCATATACTATTGCATTCTGCATGATGAGAAAGTAAAGCTGATTTAGGAGCTTGCATTGCAAAGTCTTGTTTTTCTCCTCTAGTTGCCGAGAAAGAGTTTACAGAGTCGCAGCTGGGTGTGCACCAAAAAGAGAGTCGGCAACAGAAACGGAGAAACGGAAAGGAAAGTAGGAGCAATATATCTACACACAAGCCAAACAGGATAATATTGTCTTATTTCTCTGCAAAGCGCAATGTAAATCGATAGCATACAGCTTGAGTCCCGTATCTTGACGTCATCTCAGACTACGAGTGACGTTCAGAAAGCAAGACTAGATGAAAAACGTCACAATCTCTGTGGCGTTAGCCTAGACAGAAATCAATACGGAAATTAAATGCAAAATCTAGCTTGGGGAAAGACAATACTGCTTGCAATCATTAAACCGAAAAAAACTATGCGGAAGAAAAATGTGATGAAATACTTTATTGCAAACGTAAACCACTCTCTTGCTCCTTATTACATAATAATGACTTATGAGTAATGTATTGCAACAGAGGATTTCCGCTTCAAAGAAGTGCGTGGAGCATTTAGTAAACGTAGCGTAGGAGAAACTATAATATACTTTATTTTACTGCTTTTACACAATTTACACATCTTCCTACATCCCTTGTGTTCTAATGGGCAATGTTTAAAGTACAAGGAAAGCAAAAGTTACACAACAGGTTCCTTGCTGTGTCTGCGAGAAAGCAAACGGGAAGCAAGAGTTGCAGTGAAAAAAAATGTCTATGGACTTCACCAAATTTGCTTGCGCCATACAGCGTGCCACATATATTGCATACATATACGAGGCAAAGAAGAGACACTAAGAAATTGCGTGAGGCTTCCATGGACTTATCTAACGGATGTTATCAATTTAACTGCACAGAGTTCATTTCCCATGCTAACACAATATAACCTTGATTGACTTGACTTAGGGCAACAATTTCTATATGGACCATTCCATAACGGAAGGTCTTGGGCAAATACGGAGTATTTGAGTCCACGTGTAAATCAAGGTTAAGTATTTTGGCTGAACTTAGTCCAAAAACACACTGTGTGTATATATCTCTTTTCTGTATTAGAGTAATATTTTTTAGATCAATCAATCCAATCCTAAAATTACACAGATACTACTATATTTTCAAAATAAATTGCATGCATATTGACATCATCTTACATTTATCTCTTCATATTTCACAACGAGCGTCATCACGAAATTGATTAAAGAAACGTTGTATAGCTGCTTACATGTAAGTTTCCTTGCTAGATGAAAACAATTGCTACAATAGGGTATTGAATAACATGCTATCATAAAAAATACATGTTGTAACTTAGGGTATGTGTACATATCCAATAGGTAACGTTTCATTCATGCAGTTGCTTTATAGTGTACCTAACCCCTTCCACTCCCAACTTTCACTCTTGTGCCAAGCTAAATAAGTTGAAATGAGCGTAATAGTAATATTATTCATGTTTGCAGCTTAGAGCGTCTACTTCCAGCAAAGATGCCTTCTCTAACACAATTCAATGAAATGGGGACTTTACTATCACTAGGGAACGGGTGTACTGTAAAACGAGGGCACTAGGATTTCTCTGACGTAAACCGATTTTTAAACTTGTTTGTATCCCTATTGTATGCATACCGTATCTTTCTCTTGCTCTCTCTCTCTCCCATACTTTCTCTCCAATGCCTGTTCGTCCTCTTTCATTCACAAATATTGATCAGGAGCAGCCGTATATGTGTAATATGTTGAGAAATAAAAAGTCAACCAAGAAAAAAACCAGGATATTACAAGCACAAGAGAGACCCTATAATGCTATACCGGCCTTAATCCTCTTTTTTTGGAACATAACACGATGGTTTTTGTCGAAAATAAAATTTGATACTAACATGCTGTTCCTTACGAAGTGCATTTCACCAAGGCAAGAGTTGTACAAATGTGTATGGGAAGGAAAATAAGATGCAGTATGACTCTCACCACTTAACGTCCGCTTGTTATCAAAATGTGTATATACTACTGGAGGCAAAAAGCAAATGATGCAAGGCTGTAGCTTTAGTGACGGAAAATGCATTTCCTTTCATCTCCTTATGCTCGTTCCTGATACTCGGTGAAAGTGTTGAAAACTTGACTTTCATAGCTAGTACAGCACAATTTAATATAGTGTTGTCTAGACTTCTTGTAACTTGCCATTATATGTACATTTTATGCATCTACTGTGCAAAGTAATGCGCACGCTTCGCGAATTACTTTTTATGCAATGTAATTTTATTCTATTTTTTAAAAATTATCTATAGTTCCTGCCCAGTTTTCAATAGTGAAATAGTAAATTAGTACCGGTACTGAGTTATGCAGTGTTTTTTAATATGAATTATTCTATGTTTGTTCACACTAGAATATAACCGAATTTTACTTTAAATGCAGAGAAAGTATACACACACAGGGAAAGCTGCCGGAGTATTTACACAAATGATAAGAACCATTTCGGCTGTTTGATGCTGTTTAAAATAAATGTATGTAATTTATGACCAACAATATTATGATTTTGTATTCAATTCTGAGAAAAAAGAGAGAAAATGTGAAACGAAGCTAACTCAAATGTCAGAGTTGAAATGAAAGTATGAATGAATGAGAGTAGATGAGACCTTTCGACTTTCATACTCTAGTTGCAAAATTAACAATAAAAACTGAAGAATTAAAGCACCGCCAACACTAATACTGTCAACGGGGTGCGTTATACCAGATATGATCTTGACTTTCGTCTATAGAATACAACAGAACAGAATGACAGATGAAGTGATGTTATTTAATAGTTTTCTGCAAAGTATAATTGACGTTCTATTTTATTCATGGAGCGATGGAGCAACAAGAATATCTTTATTTATTCATGCTTACATCATATATTAAAAGTGGAGACTCCCCCGCAATGGGAAGTTCCCTGTTTTTCTAGAATATCCGGTTGTTTGCGTGAGTGAGGGCGGCCGCTGTGCTTATAGCTTGGAATATTGGAAAGCTTGTCCACCTTATAATGCTGACGGGTGTTAAAGAATAGAGCATTATATAGATTATGAGATAATTTTTAAGATTTCAATCATCTAAATTGTATTACGACGACAGCTTTCATAGTAATGTACTTGATGTACTTCTCGTTTTCATGAAGCGAAGTTCAAGATGCGTGGTTTAATAAAACAAATAATGTATATTTTAAGCTGTATTTGCGCAAAAACACTTTGAGGGGGAAAGAACAAATTGCTATGGTTTTCTGGAGTATGTGTAGGAGGACAAGTAAGAAAGTTTCCAGTAACCTAAGCAATTTGGAAGAATATTTCTTACAGACTAACAAGAATAATAAAGTTACTGCATGTCCTCATATTCTCGGAGCTCGTGACTCGTAACAGTCCGAGAAACCACTTGTAACGCCAAAAACGAAATAGCATCGGCAAAATACTGTAAAAATATAATTTAAGTAGAAAGCTAAATCAATCACGCAACTTTAATTTTACATAATCTAATCATGATAACAGGGAATGAGAACCACAAGTATATAAAGATTAACAAATAAATAGCTTTGACAAGTTTTTCGAGGCTTGCATGAATACGCGAAAGAAGAAAGTAGAAAGTAGTATGTAAGAAAGTAGCGTGCCGTGCTGTAGATATACGCGGAGGAAGCACCACCTATCGCTTTCCTAAAGTTCATCATACAAGCCAACCTACTACTTTCACCAAATGCTTCAACGCCATAGTTTTATACGAAAACGATTAAGATGGAGCTTTGAAGCTTGTATGATAAAAGAAGCGGTGAAAGTTTACAATTCACTATTCTGTGGTAGTACTTCAATGTTTGCATTTGTTTTGATTCATACATTTAAGGAATGGGTAGTTGAAACTAACTTTAAAATATTTTCTAGTTGTATTTCTTAATTTTTATACATCAAATATTTTTTTAAAATCATAAATAATTTTTATACATTTCACCATGGAAAAGTTTATTCACAACATTCATATTTTTACATTTGTTTCATTGTAATTAACGTAAATAAATAAAAATAACGTTTTGCAGTGCTTGGATATAGTGTATAGTACAGTACCTAAACGTATAACAAAAGCAACAAACGAGACGATATGAGCTGCAAAATTATTTGTTTAGTATTCGATACGGTATTTATATAACGTGAATCCTCTTGCCTTATATTTCTACAATAATTTTGAATATTTGCCCCTGATTTAAAGTTTATCCTAACATATTGCCCATAAACACGATCGGCAAACTAAAGTAAACCACAATTACAATTCAAACATACTGCTAGCATTGAAATTAAACTTAACTGTTTTTTAAAAACATATTCGACTTGCCACCTTAGCATCTAAGTTGCCAGAAAGTACCAAGAATCCAAAAACCAGCAGAGAAGACCCAGCAAAGCAGAGAAATGAAGCGAGACAAATTGATCGGGTTGGGATACGGGCTGGGGGTCTCTGAAACTACAAATTACCAATAAAACCACACAATTAACTCATACACATACTATTATAACAATACATTTCAATATATACCAACCACACACCTGTGAATCTATGTATTCATCATTTGTTGTGGAGGTGTTGGGAGTAGACAATGGCCGATAAACTAACGTCCCATTTCGATAAAAGCTCCCGTTATTGTTGTTATTCAACGACGTAGAGCTAGAATTCAGGGGATGATTCAAGTTCGGAGAACTCGCTGCCTTCCTATTTGTCACCCGTATTTTAGTCATTGTGACTTGCAACTTGGGCGGATCCAAACTATCCTAATCAGCCAGTGTCAGCATTGGAACCGTTCTTTCTCCTGTAAAATATACAAAATAGAATATTCTTATTAAGACAAAGTCTTACTACATTGTTTAACTCGCGCAATTTATTAAGCTTTTCACTATAAAAGCTCTAAGCAATTTAAATTTATATAAAGCCATACCCTAAACCCCCCAGAAGAAAAATATTTTAGACACTAAAAAACCATTAAAAATCAATATTGCAAACTACTTCGCAGAACATTCGCTAAACAAAAATACTCCAATTAAAATATTGTAAACCAAAATCAATCATGGGGGCAAAAACGGAGTGTACTGGGTGTACATTGTACACCCCGAAACCAAAATGTACGCCCTAGAAAATTCCTTAGGTCAAATGTCGATTCTATAAATATTTTAATTTTAAATCAAGTATTTTCTAGCCTCGTGTATTACCTAATTGTATTTTGCTTATGGAATCTGATTGAAACGAAATACTGTGGTATATACGTAAATAATCGAACTCCAAATTATTAAACCCTACTTAACAGTTGTCTGTAATCACAGACCATACCATAACCAAGGGTCAAGGGTATTCGTCACACTAAGGAAAATCACTTAAACACTGCCAAAGGGCTTAAAAATCTTTAGTGGGATTGATTTTTTTTGTTTTGTTTCTGATGAACATTTATCTGGAGCCAACATGTCCAAAATTAACAAATGTTGTCAAACGCTAAAAGATATGTTTTAGAACGCCAATTTTGGCTCACTTCGTTTGCCACTTCTTTTCAACATTTTGCTGATTAAAAAATCGGCTCGCCACTAACCCAATTTCAAAAACTATTTGCTGAGACGTTTCTGTTGGAGTTGTTGTTTTATTTGTAGTGTTGGTCTTGTAAAAAATTAATTCAAAAATGACTTTTGTTGACCCTGCTATAAATGTACACCGTAAACAAAATCCGTTGTTATACGCCTGTGAATCAACTACTACGTTTCCAACTTACCTTCGTCAATCCAATCCTTAGATAAACACCTGATGAACCATAATCTACAAGTACCTTGTTATGAATTACGCAAAAAATTAACTTGAAAACTAAAACAATCGAACGGAAATCTTGTCTGCGTTGCTTGGAAAAATCCCAAGGATCAGAAGTCTTAGGATCACACAAACAAACAAGTGAGGATGCAATGCAGATCAATCAGCTGGGATCACATGGGAGCACACACCGACATGCGACAATAACGAACGTAGCAGCAAAAAAACTTGTGTATCAATTTGCATTGCACCTAGTTCAGCAGATGAATGGAATACCTGACATGTGTATCTACAGAAGAACATAATATGTAGTAAGGTGCATGCAAATTCAATCATTCATTCATCATAATATGATGGGTAATTAGTAATTACAGGAATAAAACGACAAATATTTTCTAATAGTCTTTTGAGAACCATAGTTACTCAAGGTATATATTTCTGCATGCGTGGTCATCAAAATGTTTCATTACAACTGGTATTTTACTTTTAGTTAGAGATATTATTTCAATCACTACAAGCTTGGCGGTTTATTAACGCCTTCGTCATATCATGACTCATCAGTGCTCACATAGATCTCGGTTTTAGATAACAATAAATGTTAGGGTGCCATGCATGAGTACGCTTCTCTGGATTTAGTTTACCAATGCCATTTTTTTTCGTTGATAACGCTGTAGTATGCCAATGAAACTTTTTGCAGTAATACACTAAATGCTATGCAAATAGCAGAAAGTGGTAACAAAACATAATCTATAGCTTGGTGGTTTATTGACGCTTCTTTGCTTCCATGATAGTTTCATTTTTATGTACAAAATCACACAGGAAAAGCAATTTTCATATCCAAGTTGATTTCCATGCCAAAATCTCACAATTAGTTGGTTGCCAAGCTATTATCCAGAGAACAGAGCCCAGGGACACTAGTTTCTCAAATAGCCAAATTCACACAGACAGACGCTTACTCCAACACGTCGCTGAATTTGTTCTAAAACACGAAAAGCTAGATTCAGAATGCCCACATAAACACCGAAGCATTGCGAAGAACATGACTTGCCAACAGCATGTATTTCCTGTATGGCGATCACAGTATTTTTTTGTTACGCACAAACACAATTGTATGTATTTTAGAAATCCAAAAATTGTGTGTATGTTAGGAATCCAAAAATTGTGTGCATTGTTGGATTTCAAAAATTGTGTGTATTGGGATTCC
>JAHZNG010004508.1:0-10826 GCA_027744375.1 Orchesellides sinensis
GTCGCTGGATGCTTCTTGACCTCAGTCAGGAAACTTTGAAGCTTGTGGTATTTTGCTGCTCTTATCTTCATGTCACCCATTCTGAATTACTAAAATCAAACAAGAAAGCTAATGAGTAACAGTACACGCAAAAACGCCTTCACACAATTTTATAAATGTTTATGGAGCTCGGTAAATGCCCGACGAGCTTTGTCACTGTTCAATTGTTAATTTAAAAACACTGTCACTGCACTAGTTCATCCGGTGAGATAGGACCATGAAAGGGGGTACGGTGCGTTATTTGGCGTTGTATGTTACTCGTGATGGAATTTTGGTAGTAAGAATTCTGGTGTTGTCTGGTTGAATAAGATGATGAGCTTTACAAATAAAGCGTTATGATCAACTACAGGAAGGATGTGTGCTTGAGAATTGAATATTACTTTTTAATACGTCAATTGAATTGGGGTAAAGAAAGATACGGATGCATAAACTGACAGAGTGCACCGCAAAGACACGTAAATCTGACTGAGAGCCCCGAGGGTAGCGTGAAGGGCTCTTATATACCCAAAAAACTCTATATACAATAAGAGAAAAAGGGCTTCTTGTTATAGGTATAGCGTACATTATAGTGATCTGACTAATACAATAATGAACTAAATTCTTATTACTTTTTGTTAGCATAATCACTCAAAATACAAATCAGATCATTTCATATTTGCTTAAACTGGACATTTTAGAATTAAACAAAACAAGAATGAACATAATTTGTCGTACAAAAATACATAAAATAGTAGAGAACTGTAATACGAAACATATACTGTTTTTTTCAAATCTGAAAGAATATGGAATAGTTATATTTATTATTCTACATTTCCATATCCCATTTAATACATGCGATGTACATTATAAAACTAGTACTGCCATCATACTACTTTATAGTAAAGAAATCTAGTTTGAAGTGCTCAGCAGTTTTAGTGAATTGCAGCATGAGGGGAAGGCTGTGGTTCGATGTGTATTTTAAATTTACGAGATCTGAGCTAAAGTATGTACATATTTACATATAGTAACGAAGTGGCTAGGCAGAGTGCTATTAAGTTGCTTAATAAATGACTGCCATGCCATGAATAATCAGGAAAATCTGAATCCATCTCTCAAACTTTTATCATTGACATTAAGAATACGACTTAACGAAAGTAAAATTCAATGCTTATGGATAATATTTGTCTTTTTGTAAAAAAACCGTTTAAAACTTGAGTTCATAGCTTATGATGCTGGTTTGTAAGATCAGTTTAATATATATTAAAGCTCTACATGCACGAGTTTTTGCTATGCAATTTAAAGATTTTTATACGTAGAATCTAAATCATAAATGAAATTATAAGATACATCGATATCATAATTGTATAAGAGAAAACGAATGAGAAAATTACATATAAAAACGAATATTTGCCAATTATTTTTACTATGATGCATGTATTTTCAGGTTTCGATACAGATAGTAGGTTATGTAGTAAAATACATCAGGATGTAAATAATTTGATTTGATTTCTATAATCTAATACAATACAAGTAAATAGGTGAATCGACTCATATACTCATGCATCAAATTGATATGCGTAGTCTAATATCCCTTGAATTTCATGTTCTCTTAAAAAGCGTGTACATTTATTTGTTCTATCGTTGTAAGTACTTATTCATCCGGTTCCCATATAGGTATATATGTAGTACTTACATTAACGTATTTGGGATATTTGTAGTCGAAATATAACTTTGGTTTGAATAGATCAACATTCAAAATGTATTGTACTGAAAGCGTATAGTACGTGGTTTAACTTAAAATTCTACCAATGCTTTTGGTTAAAAGATTTTAAGGTTCACTCTTTTACAGAAATTTTTGCTCGAAGTATCTATAAACACTAGAAATCTGACAAATTCAATTAGGTAAGTACCTAACTGCTTCTGAACGTTGCAGTGTACGGTCAGGTTATGGATGCGGGTAAGTGGCCTCCTTATTATTCTCCAATATTTCTTTTAAAAGCTATGTAATGTATATCAAATTATTTCGTACATGTAAATGGTTGTATTTTTGTGTAAACATAAGTTGCTTCAAGGAGTAGCAAGTGGTGATCATAAAAATGGTGCAGTAAAATCATGTGAATAGTTGGTTCATTACATGGGGAAAGTTCTGTTGATGGAAATGCTTTCATGCCTGTTGGTGATGGTACATAAAACTACCATACCTATTAGAATATTTTAAAGTAAAGTGATAATGGACGCAGAACAGGAAGCGTGCATTAAGCGTCGTTAGTCAGCCATCCAAGAAAAAGGAACTTTTTGATGGTTATTTGAATGAAAGTAAGTAAACAATATAAAACACTTTAGGAAACCGATTTTGAAAACTTATTCAATAACTTCTTGCTGTTATTGCCTTGCATAGTTGATGTTTTGCTTTAAAATAACACTTTCGATGATGAGCAAATGCTTTAAATAAGCCAACGAGCTGGAAAATTATTGTTGGGCTTTATTAATTCGACAGTTTGTCTGTCATTTCAAATTACCTTGATGAAAAAGTTTTTCCACTCACTCACTTTTCTCATCCTCTTCCATCCAAAATTACACGCTTGTCTTACCCCATTTGCAAATACTGCTCTTCCTTTCATACAGAAATAATACCTAACATAGATTTATCTTATATTACCAAACACAAAATGTGCCGTCAATATCAAGTTTATGGCGAAGTACTAAAATATTTTTATATTTTGCTACCAAGATGAGTAAAAGCGAAAGAAATTTAACGAACCACTCATGAGGATTCCATATCACTAGTACTTACATAAAGAATGAATTACATATTAGTATTCTCAATTCCGCCGGAAATACTCGATGTACTTTTATGTATGTAAATACATCTAGCCTTCTTATAAATGCATTCAAATGTATTTTGTTTACTATGTACTAAGTATTAAATTAAAGTGAACTACTTTTTCAGTGGATTTCATTTGTACTTTATGCATGTAACTACATATCCCTCTCATGCAGTTCTGCCATACTAATCCATGGATTCACTGGAATTAAATAATTGAAAGGAAAAATGAAAGAAAATAGAAAGCAGCAAAATTTGATGTAACATAGATATAATAGTACATATCCTGGCAAAAGTTTAATGGCATTATTGAATCGGGCTGGTTATTCATCACTTTAAAAGTAAGCAAAAAGTACATTTTTCTAACAGGCTTTTACGGAACTAAATACGAAATGCGTATTGACAATTATTGAAAGTTATAAAAAAACAATGCAAGCTTTCTCATATTCATCTTAAGTAGAGTAAACTTGAATTTTGTAAATCATGGCATTCATCAGTTCGAAATCCGGAGAATAAAAATATAAAACCAGTTTTTTTCTTAAGAGCTAGTAAAATTTTTATAGCAAAACCCGTTCAAGGCACTTCAGATTGAGGCTTCGATTGAGTTTGCCATTTTGCTCTTTTTTCTTTCTGTTGCAGTTTACACACGAGTACTCCATCATTAAATAAAGCAAATATAACAGGAGCAAAAAACCGGTGAGTACATCTGTTTACTCGTTGAAGTAAAACGCATACAACCGACAACCACAACTAATATCACAATTCCAAAGGGTTTAGTATGTGGGTGAAAGTGTGTGAAAACGTAAGCGTGGTTTTAACCTACAAAACATTTTTACCTTTCCCTTCAACCACTTTTACATTCGACACCATATTGACTCTCAGGTTATTCCTATTGCCAATTGGGAATACAGACTCGATTTTGCGAGATTCTAATGTACTCGGTGTGTTGTATATATGTTTTCGCTCTCAAGTACCACAACATACCTTTTACTCACTGTTAAACAGAGAGATTTACACCTACCAGAATAGATGTTTTCGTAGAAAGTTAAAAAAAGGAAGCCTGCTTCCTTTCCAATTTTATTATGTATATGCTTTCCAACATGAACAGGTTTTAAGGACTTGTTTTTTCTTTGATTTTATACAAGAAAACGTTATTTATATGTATTCTCAAAAAGAGTAAACTTTTACTTGGCCAACTCAGCCTTGTTGCTTTCACTCGTTGGATTTCTACTTGTTATTCAACTCCAGTAGAGTTACTACGCTTCGTGACATCCTCCTCTCATGTCCCATCGCTGAGTGTTGGATGGATAAGTAACCACTGGATTGCGTTGAGTGGCTAACATGCTGTTGTTAACCCGTTGGTAAAGCCAAAATAAATCAAATTTGACCGATTGGGTAATCCAAATATAGATACTGTGACAAACACTGGGAAAACACCTTTTAGATGCAGGACAGAAGCTTTTTATATACTTTTTATGTACAAAACAGGTGCACATTAAATAAGATTTTTGTACTCTCTATTTGTTTACCTATGTACTTTTCACCGAACTTATTTTGAGAAAATTGCCAACTAAACAACGCAAAAGCTGCTGAAATGAAATGAAGCCCACACAAAACCTATTTGTATTTTAACCAAAATTTATACTTACATGTACATGCATCATTCATATAACGGCAACTCTTAAAGACATGATTGTTGTGCAGTAGAAAACGACAATAAAAAAGTCGACATTAGAACTAGGTAAAATACCCACAAGGTGTAAGATTCAGGTAGCATTTCTTACACAAATGTAGAAAAAATGAAGTTTTACATTTCATTTTGTACTTACATTTAATCATGATCGCAGATTCCAAACTTAGATATGATGCAAAACGTTCTTTCGAATTCCTCATTCTACGGCAACAGGCAACAGCTAACTTAAAGTTGTGAAATGTTTGCTTTCAGGTATTATGTACCATAAAAGTTGTTTATATCATATTATTTTAAAAGAATTGATTTTGTCCCAAAAACATGTTTGTTCGACAAGTTTTTCTGTTACTACAATTTTTCTTACTACTCCATGTTTGTTAATTTTGGTGTAATTTATCGAAGCCTGCGTGTATGGTCATGGTCAAATTATGTCTGTGTATTTTAAACTGCTCGTTTAGAATGACAAACATGAAAATAAGATGCCATAAAATAATTGCAGAAACCGTTGTGAGTCACAAATGCTAAGTGCACTTTGGCAAGAATTTATTTTTTTTGCAAATTTGGTAATTTTAGCATAATTTTGGTTGATATGCAAACTTGGCAACAACGATATGCATACTTGGCAAAACGTCATTTTAAAGAGATACAAAAATTGCAAAAACGAATTTAGCATAGTAAAACTATATAGGTACTTTTACTAAGGCACCACTCTTTCCTATAAAAATGTGGAACATTCACGAAAGAATAAACTTCCTCGAACTTCTAACCATATAGAAGGCTGGCATAACAGATTTATGCGTAAGGTGCACAGCCACAAGCCTCCAATGTGGAAGTTTTTATTTTGTCTAAAAACTGAGCAAAATCGTGTTGAAAATTTACTATTCAAGTTTGGGGAGGGTTCGCAACTCCCGTTAATGAGAAAACACAATAGAGAAATGAATGAAAAAATGCAGGTAATGTGTAGCAAATACAGGAAGGTTACTAAAAAATTTAGAAATTTTAATGCTTGGTTGTCCAAAATGATTAAAGTTATACCATCTTTAGTGTAAAACTTTTAAGCAACTTTGTTTTTAAATATAAACTTGCGACTCTATTTTGACTTTTGATTTTATCTATTTTTTGCCAACCTGTATCATAATAAAATTTGAGTTTTGCCAAATGTGCTGGTCAATTTTTACTCTTTCGCCAACTGTGTTTTATTTGAAAACCATAACTGCTAAAAACCTCTTGCCAAACTGCACTTAGCATTTGTGACATAGATTCGCAGAAACACCACTCACCAGTCCAAAATTACAATTCTACATTATTAGGGAAGATCCCATATAATGTCAATCGCCCTGTGAGCAAAGAGGTAAGAATTGGCATATCAAAATGTAATTACCTAACCTGTTATGATGCTATTTTTGTATTGTGTAAGGTGGATTTACTAGATACAACTTGGAAAACTATTTTATCAAGCTTTACAATTGGATAGCTTTTCCGAAATATTCTGTTCTATAGCAGAAATATTCTACGCTCATATGTACGTACTTACAAATTAAACATGTTGATTAACAGCAGCATACTTACTTGGAAATGCGTCATTTTTTATATTCCTTCCAGGCACAGTGTACAAACACGTTTCAGTTTAATAAATCAAGAGCACAAGTCAAGAAAAATAAAGGGTTTGACTAGATTGAAGATCTGTTTTGTTAGACTTGAGCAAGGAAAAAGAGGTAGACACCTTCATAGAAAAATTGAGAAAGCACAGAGAAAGGGAAACCTTCATAATTCCAGTTTAAATAGAAGACTGGAAAGACTACAAATGTCGTGTGATGTGATGATAAGGATATCGCGTGACATATGACAACATCTGCCGCGACTGTTCTGTCATTGACTTCTGTTTCGTATCACACAAGAAGGGGAGCTCATACGCATGGCATACGTATTATTTCTCTAAACTCCGTCCATAGCAATTCATCTGAAAGGATTAATTTTTACAAAAAATGTCTACTGTTGGGGGTAGATGGGAAGTTGTGACAAATACTGGCTTTGAATTCCACCGTTACTAGTGACATATAATGTTACATGGAGGTGGAAGAACGAATGGATTTGTCAAGCCTTGTGGCAGTTCTAGCTTTCCTTGTGTCTCACGATTCTTTCATACATAGTTGGAACTTTCGCCACTTCCGATTGCGCTTAAGCGCTATATAAAACGCCAGGATTTTATGGCTTACAATTAATTGTGAATCAAATGTTAGTTAAGCCAATCCTCATTTAAACTTACCAAATACGAGGGACAACGTTAACTTTTATGGTAACATAAATGTAAGTTACCGATTACAATGCATAATCGTAGAATAGTACTTATTATTCTAATCCAAAATATATATACCGTGTTATGTGTGTTAATGTCTTCATTTAATATACCAGTGGCCGGCCAGCGTAATCATGTAAGTAAGCATCGATAGAGAACGAACAAGACAAGGCAGAATAGTTCGTTCTGGTAAAGCAAAATATACTTAAAAGCTAACGGGACTTTCTGAGCTGGTGTTTGCATCAATTTCAGACCCAACTGCTGTGAGGATAAGGTACAATGCATAAAGCATCCTTATCTTACTAATTTGTATATATGTATTTCAGTTTACGCTAATAAAAACCCCTATCTAGATGCATTTCATACACAAAATGGATATAGAATAGAGATATCGTTTCAGATGCATAAACTTATCTCCTTGCATGTATGGATGTTATACATAAGGTTTTGTATACTGTATAGAAATACGTAACTGCAAGTGATGAAAAGCAAATTGAAGTATATAAATGCAGCCACCAAAGACATTTTAATATACTTAGTGATCGGAACAAGACATACAGGTGAATGAACATACATAAAGTATACGTAGGTAATATGTACACATGCTACTGTATGCTCTTTTAAGTTGATTTTCAGTCAGTATCTCAGCATTGCATAGGAAGATTTTTGTGATGTATACTGTACGTGTACAATGGGACCAAACAGGGACTTCGGATTCGATGGGATAGACCAAACTTGAAGGCGAACGTAGCACCACCAGTCATACACAGAGCATTCGGATTGCTGCAAATCCTAATGTGACTAATACATTGTGCTCGTACACATCGCCTTATGAGGAACGGTCATAATGAGATTTCCCAATGTTTTTCTGAGATGTTTTTGCTGGAATATTTTCATTTCTTTTATCAACGAATTATGGCATTTTGTTTTAAAATAACAGCCAATTCAATTTAATTTGATTACAAAAATCGTGCTTAAAGGAAGTTCTAAGGTAATATCCGCTTATAATTCAATGGCCGATTATTATGACCTCACATGTTATTGTCATAAAACATTTGACAGCATTAGTAGAAAGACATTCTTCAGGTTATATATGTGTACACATGTCATGTCTGAAGTAAATTAAATTAATCTAGAACTTGATTTACCAAGAAGAATGTTTTTCCGGAAGCAACTACTTTTCTTACCTTGAAGGGAAAAGGAAGAGTGAAATTCCGGGTAGACTGTCCTTTCGCAAACGCAGTCCGATTCCAGTACTCATACAAATGACTCGTGTCCTCCACCTTGGTAACCCAGTACTTTTCTCCGTTGACTCCACTTTGGACGGGCTCTCGCATCCAGCAACCAGCCGAGGTCGCAGAGTAACGGTTAAACACAGGCTTGCCCACGGCGGAGAGTACGCAGTCTGGATGTGAACAATAATTAAGAAAATTTGGATTTTTTACAAGTTACAATGCATTACAATTACTATTTCATCAACTCAGCCCCATATTTTCTCCGTCAGTACTTTTATTGCTTAATCATACTTGATGGAAGCATGTTGTGAGCTTCAAGAAGGTTTGAGAAACAACGGTGTCTGTAAAGAACGACTGTTACGTAATAAGATATTGTGCAGTACTTTTTATGAAGTCTCTTCATTGCTACCAATTCTCTTCTTCTTAATGGAATTTTTCATTGAGGTAGACAGGCACACAGATATATTATTATCATTGCATTGTGTTAAGTGTAATGTTGTTTTGTAGGTACGTGTGTATGTTTCGGCTTATAATTTTCATATGTATATGTTAGCTAATGCTTTGTAAGTGGACTACAGCGACATCACTAAAATGATCATTATAGTTACCCTAATGATACTTTCTTTTATTCGTTTTTCTCTTATAATTTTTTAGTCCACTCTTACTATAAAAAATATGTATGTATGTAATAGCCAGCCATCCTTTCCATTTGCTTGCAAGCTAGAATTGCTGTTTTCTATGTGGGATAAGTGCACTGTTCGTATGACAGGAGTGTATTTATTCTTTGCCTCACCCTGAAACGCTTGAAATTGGAAGGACACGCGTGCATTAAAACCCTCCAGCCGTTGTGTGTCTAAATGGAAGGAGCACTTAACACGAGCAAGATGGACCTCTCAAGTTGATTTCCTACCAGTTAATCCATCTATGTTACAGGTGCTCCAAGGAAATTACACACGTTATGCCACATTTATTAAGCTGACTAAACCTCTTCCTTCTTTCTATGAACCTTTCCTCTTTCTATGCTTCATACAGAAGCATCATCGCAGCAGTAATTGAACCTTTAGCGTTCAACAATAAACTTCTATTACATTACTGTTATGTTGGTTGGTAGTAGTAGGTCTGAGTCTGAAGCAATGCAAAGACTTGAATGGATGCAATAGTGCTTTTTTACAAATAAACTCATTTTCAGAGCTTGAACTGTACAAGAAGAGATGCGACTAAAATTGTCTGCTGGAGCTGAGGTGGATGGGAAAAGATGAAATTGAAGCTTTTCATTTCGTATATGGCTGTCATTAGCATCCGTTAAATTAAGCGGGTAAAAAT
Organism: Orchesellides sinensis; assembly: GCA_027744375.1. Lineage (NCBI taxonomy): Eukaryota > Metazoa > Arthropoda > Collembola > Entomobryomorpha > Orchesellidae > Orchesellides > Orchesellides sinensis. The sequence goes on from JAHZNG010004508.1 coordinate 9,387, forward strand.
CTAGCATCCAAAGCTGCGGATGAAAATCCTCAGTCCTAATTAACTTTCGCAGTATTCTAATATTCATAGACATTGAACAGAACGCTGGTTGGCTGTCTGGGGAATACTAAATCTGTGTCTAAGAATGTATGGAGGATGTACATAATGTACATAGGTACTTATGCTCATGATTCATATTATAGAACCAGAATTAAAAGCAGTTAACAGCTATTGCTGAACGCTTGAGGATTTGTTAATGCTGAATTTTAATCTAAGGATATGGTATACATAGGGTAATAACAATATTATCTAGCTGCAAATGATTTCGTCCTTCGTTTTTATTCAGTTTTTTTAGTAATTGGAAAGGTAACTTGGGAGTAATACAACTTAATTCAGAAGGAATATTATCGTATTACTGACGGATTTCGGGGCGTAAATGAGGGCATTAATGCTTACTATAACGCTGGATAGCCGCACCTATTCAAGCCCTTTTAGTCTTTAAAACATATATAAATAGTATCTACTTGCAGATTTCTAACAAGATATATTTTGAAAAGTTTATGCTGGTAAGGCTAAATGATAAGACTAAATTAGCTGTTTTTAGCATAGATTTTCCATTGCAGATAAATGAACCCTCATAAAATATTACTTTTAATAGTCATTTCTCAGGTTGATTTTTTTACTACGTTGGGTTATCATCGTATTCTGCTGTAAGACCTTCTGAAATGGAAAGACGTACTGCATCAAGACGTAAATTGTTAAAATTGCATTAGTTGTAGGTAGGAAACTCGTAGTTTACAATAAAGAAACTACAGAAAAGTTAACTTGGAGTTTTATCAAGAAAAATAAATGAAGAGAAAGTTTAAAAGTGTACCTTGTGTTCTGTTGGTTGGTTTAGGAGCTGTGAGATTCCCCAAGGGATATATTTCCCATCCAACCATATCAAGAAGTGCAAAGCCGCCAGATCGACACCGTCCGGTTTCTATTCTCGGGGGACAATCAGGGCATGGGGGAGGTGATGGACAGAGATCGTCCAGATCAACGTGTTCCGGTTGAACCTGTCATTGACATAAAGAAGAACGTTTTAATCCGTTTGCATTGTAAGAATCTAAATACCTAGTATGATATGATGTATGACTTGTATGATGATATCATATTGTGCAACATCTTATTGTGCTAAATAATTTATAGCTGCATGCTGAGATATTGTTTTCGTACTGAAAATAATCTCAACCTTCAGCTCACAAAATATAAAAGAAGGAAGCATGATTACCTGTCCATAAATAGCGACACCCTTTCCTCCAACAGATTTAGGCGGTGGTGTAACCAAATTAGGATCAACCTCTAAAAAACAGCAATAATATAAAGCCTTGTAGCAAGCATTGTATAAGATTTTTTTTGCAGAAAAATGAGACGTTGATCAAAAGAAATGATATATCTTACCGTAAAGTGTAAAATCTC
>JAHZNG010004509.1:0-17384 GCA_027744375.1 Orchesellides sinensis
AATATTTTAAAAACCTCTTTCAGCACTCATGGCTCTGGCTATTGTGGCTTGTGTCTCAAGCGTGGATTTCCATCCACATTTGGACTCCAAAATGCGAACGTTTGGCTAGTACAGAGAGATTGTTTGTTACACCAATGTACAGCTCCCTACTAATTGACCAGTCGTTAGCTCTTAACAGGAAACGAGAAGATGATACTGACATAAGAGCAGACGAAGTTGAGCAGGATCCAACTGAAACTGATTATGAGGAGATTAGATCTATTGATTCATCTCATAAAGAAAAGGAGATCAAGTACAAAGCTGATACAATTCCTAGGATTTATGCTTGCGCAACAATGTGGCACGAGACCAAGGTACTGACATTTACCATACAAATTACAACTTACCCATAAGAATATTCAGAATTATTTATTAAGTATTCTTTTAAAACATTAGGAGATATACAGGTAAATCATATAATATTTTATTATGAACCACAAATCGACTATTTAAATGAAATAGATAATTGAAAGTTTTATATTTTTCTTCCAGTTAATATTTGCGCAAATATTGTCAACGGTATACGTAATGGTTATGATGGCTGTGATTGTCGGTACGGCTCTCCAACTTGGCGAGGACGGTATCCAATCTCCGTCGTCTATATTCTTGATATCCCTGTCGACTTCGTTTCTGATAGCGGCGTTACTACATCCGCAGGAGTTTTCGTGCATATTACCACTTCCTCTATATTTCTTGGTTATTCCTTCTATGTACTTGTTGCTGATTATCTACTCCTTGGTTAACTTAAATGTTGTATCTTGGGGTACTCGAGAAGTTGCAACAAAGAAATCCAAGCAGGAGCTAGAAGCAGAAAAGAAAGAAGCTGAAGAAGCCAAGAAACGAGCAAAGAAATCTGGATTTCTTGGTTTTATTCCTGGAAAGAATATTGATGATACTGAAGGATCCCTAGAACTCTCCTTTGCTGGTCTGTTTAAACTCATGTGTTGTACCCATCAGAAACCTGTAAATGAAGGGGAACAACTTTTGAGGATTGCTGACTCGTTGGATAAGGTTACCAAACGTTTAGATGCGATTGAAAAGTAAGTTTTATATATTTTCTAATAAAATTGAATTTCTTAACAATAGGTATTCAGATTTAATTGAGAAAATATTTTGTCATAAAACTTCCAGAGCAATGGACTTGCCACCCGGTGGAAGACGTATTTCTTCTGTTGGAGCTTCAGCCATGAGTCCCAGAGGTCGAGCAGACAATATGAACACATTAGAAGAAAAGCAAGAAGATGGGGACAACGGAAGCAAGGATGACGATGATGACGATAGCTCATCTACAGGTTAGTCTTAGTTTCATCGTACGATCTACGTGTATTTATTGTAGGCAACTCCTTGTAAATGATTATAATTTATTATAGATTTAGATTCTAGAGAAAAACGTGACGATCTTATTAATCCATACTGGATGGAAGATAGGGAGTTGAAGAGAGGAGAAGTTGATTATCTAAACGGACATGAACTTAACTTCTGGAAGGACCTTATTGAAAAGTATCTTAAACCAATTGACGCTGATAAGGCGAAAGAGGTATTTAACTGTACAACCAATGAACTATTTAATTGCTGCGTTTAGTCTACTGAATTACTAAATTTTTAATTATAAATGTTTAGGCTCGTATTGCCCAACAACTAGCCGAGCTGCGAGATAGATCCGTCTTTTTCTTCTTTATGATCAATGCCATTTTCGTGCTAATCGTGTTCCTTATGCAGCTTAACAAGGATGCATTGCATTTCAAATGGCCATGGGGAACCAAGGAAAATGTTACCTATGAAGAATTAACCGGCCACGTAAGAACTTACAATACAAAACAGACATTAAATAAATTATTGGTGAATTAGCCATTTCAGGATTTTTGTTGATGCAATTTTTAAACCATTACAGGTCACAGTTTCAAAAGAATACCTCCAACTGGAGCCTATCGGTTTAGTCTTTGTTGCCTTTTTTGGCCTTATTATTATAATTCAGTTCAGTGCTATGTTGTTCCATCGGTTCGGGACCTTATCCCATATTCTTGCTGCAACTGAACTGACTGGCTGTGGCAAAGAAGCAGAGACAGTTGGAGGTGGAAAAGATCTTGCAGTACAGCGGGAAGGGGTGCGGTTGATACGAAAGTTCCAGAAACTAAAGAACTTGGATGGTAAGATGTTCGTTAGCGTGTAATTGCTGTAAGTTGGATAGTTTTAAGCGGAATAATCTGAATACTTATTTAACATCTACAATTTTGTAGGCGACAGTGATAACGGCGGAAGGCGTGGTGGTATTTTGCCCGGTGATGTTGCCAGAAGAAAAACTATTCACAACTTGGAAAGGCAGAAAAACCATAAACGACAAGTTGGAACCCTTGATGTTGCTTTTGAGAAAAAGTTTAAAGAGATTCTTAACTGTAAGCGCAATGTAGATTCTATTTACAGATTTTAAAACCGTCATTATTTAGAATATAGGATCAAATCAAAATTAATATGATCACATTCTTATTCCCTCGATAGCACCTGACAAGCAAGCCAGGTTATTTGGTGGCCAAGACTTCCAAGTTACATTCCAGGCTCTGAAGGAAAGGCGTACTAATGTTTTGGAACGACGAACATCCGGTGCTGAACGCAAGAAATCAAACATGGAAACATTGAAAGGGCCAATACTTCCCATGGCTAATAACGGAGGGACTCCAAATGGAGGAACTTTGAATCCACAGTCTGGGGCATCCCGGAATCGAGGCAAAGCTCCAAAGCCAAAGGTAACTAGCATTGATTTTAATTCTGGAAATCATGGCGGTGCACCAGGAGCAATGAATCAGGTTAGATAATAAAATTGTTGATTTCATTTACTTACGCATTGACTCGAATTGTTGCACAGGTAGTCATAATACGATCCGTTTCTATTTAATTTAGGGCTACATGCCTGACGAAGACATTCAGTTGTACAGTGTGCAACAAAGCAGAAGAAACTCGCAAAATTGGCGAGATCCAGAAATGGGAGTAGTGGATCCACACGCCCGTGGTATTTACGATCATTTACCGAGAAGAAATAATAGTCAAATGTAAAGCAAGCAAACTAATAGCCATCGTTTACACATACTGCCTTTTGGTTCACGAACTTCGTTATACTATGATCCAGCATGGATCTTAATTTAATCTTACCTTTATTCTGACTTTATACATAATGTATAATTTATTTTCTTAAGAAATATTGTTCTTTTTATGTAAAAGCTGACGAAATTTCAAACTTCTATATCTTTCGTGAATCTTAGTTCTTATATATCTTAAATGTTATGTTTCGGAAAGGTTCCTATCTTTCTTAAGTCATTAAGCCTATAACTTTATGAAGGTTATTAACATTTTATAATGACGATAAATTATAATGGCAGTATACTCAATTTTCCCGAATCTCCCGTTTTAAAAACTGATTTATTATAACTCTACTTGCTTTAACTGATCCTGTTACGAAAATTTGTTCTGTCCGATAAATTTAAAACAAAGTAAATTAAGGAGTTTTTAAGAAAACCAATATAAATACAATATGTGCCTTACTTTTATGATATAAGTGGTATATTATTTTATACTCTTCCCTGATATTATTAATTATATAAGAAAAATGTAATTAGTTACATGCTAATGTTGAATGTAACTAATTTCACAGAATTTAGCTAAAATTTGCAATTGATTACTTTTTCTGTAAAAAAAGCGAGCAGCTAAATCATTTGCAAACCCTAGGTTTTTGATGCCTATAAGATGTTACTCAAATAAGACCCTTTTTGATTTTCTTAATGGGAGTTTTAAAAACTACCAATGTATTTTTTATACCTGAAACTGAATGATTGCTTACAGCATTTCAATTTATATGTTAGTATGTAGTAATGTGGTGTATCGTATGGGTAATATTGAGTGCTATGTTTAAAAATGTGACATGAGTATATAGCAAAGCAAAAAATAAATCGTGTACTATAAAATTACATTTTTGCTTGTTACTTTCAATCGTTTTCCATTGTTGCAAAGTTCTTCATCTATGTACCTGTACATTTGACATTTCAGTCCACTCGTACACGTATGCATGCAGTTTTCATTTCCACGCCTACACAAACAGACCCAAAACCGTTCTTGGATTCTTATACCGTCAGTCAGTAAGCCAGTAAGTTAGAATAACAGTGAATGAGTGAATGTTTAGAATTAGAATGCATATTTCATCGTAGGAATCGATCATATCTATTGGTTTTTCTTTGTATAATACCTTCTTATTATAGAAATTAACGTTGTATATATTAGACCCGAAAGCAGCAAAGTAAACATTGTAATTGTGTCTCCGTCATCAATACGGATTTGTCATAGCCTGCTCATTCATAAAGTCCACATATTTATACAGATATAGTTATTATAAAACGAATACTTGGCCAGTTTTGCGCTTATTTATCTTTCAATTTATTTCGCAGAAGGACGCAAATTTGAATAAATATCATGCTCCAGAGTCCAGAGATTATTGTAATAATTATTTTATCTTTCATTTCCCGTAATTTAGAAATAATATATCCAAAGCATGCATAAAATATGCTAACTTTAGCTGGGAAATCGACACGGATCCGGAGCCTAATAATTGAAAGAGAACACTTTTACGACACCTGGAGTTACATGGTTCTCTTCTGTTTTTGTAGCGATAATAGGTCCTACAAAGTACATGCAAAATAAAAATGACTAGCGTCTTAAGCAAGAAAGTTGTAAGGACTTTTTTTATGAAACGAAACTGCAGACGCACCTGCCTGTAATTTGCAGCCGCTTTGACGTGAGATCTAATATTAAATACCAAGTTCGGGGAAACAGGATACGTGAGTGTGTTTGTGTTGACGCACAAATCAATCTGTGAAATCCCTCACATTCTAAGAAATCTGTTGTGTTGTGACTTTCTTTGCATTAGGATATGATATATTTCCAGCAAAGAAAAGAAGTATCTCAAAAGATTTATTTCTCTTTGAACTGTAGAAATAACAAAATAGAGTAATTTAAAATGTACACAAATGCTACCTTTCCAATGCTTTCTCCAACTTGGATATTATTTCAATATTAGGATTTAAAAACTAAAAATAGTTAGCATTTTAATTAACATCATTGTACAAAAGCTTACGTTTAGCCAACATCTAATTGTCAAATTCGATCTCATAATTGGACAGACATGCATACGTAGGTATAAGAGCTATCAAATCATATTGCCGTTTGGTTTGCGATTTACCTTTCTTTCCAATATAAGCAGCCAGCGTACATAATCAACATTATTTTGCTATCGCAGTACGGAGAACAAAGCCGGAAAGTAACTTGGAGAAAGTAGAAGCATAAATAGCAGATAGCTTAAGACGACAACAATATTCAATTCTACCAACTAAAAGTCTAAATACACAAACTGTGTAGGCTGCATCAAAAAGAAATTCTGACGTAATGATATATTTTAACTACTACCCGTATGAACATAACAAAACATTTGACACACGACAACATCACATGTACGTAATAAAAATCGCATTAAACCGATACATCGGCATTACCTGTTCTGCTTTTGCACCTTGCTCTCACCTGGAGAAAGCAGAGTGATGTTATGCATTTTAACTTCGTCACAACTTCCACTTTCAACTTCATCATTACAGTTTATCATGTTGCACTCACGTGTTTTATCTACAGACGTGCATGACAATAGCATAATTCGCATATAATGCGTATTCTGAAGTTTGCAAATGTAATGTATATGTAAAATAATGTAGTGCTAATGTGATGACGTGCGTGTGATTGTATATTTAAGCGTTATTTTTTGTATTCAGACCTGACAGGTGCCAGGGATAAACGGATAAACGAAATTGTTTATTTACCTAAACCAAGGCTTTGGTTGTGAGACTATGGCTGGACATGTCGTTCAGTAACTCCCAATAATTTTTCTTATGATATGTTATCATCAGCGGAAAAAACTCTGCGCAAATACCATTCATACATATATACGCATATACAAGACCAGTTGAGGTTACCAATAAAGTTTTGATATAAAAATTTCAATAATAATCAAATAAGTCTTATATCATATCTAAAAACTAGCATGAGAACGAGCCATGCCCAAATCGACCTTCAAAAACTGGCTATGTAAACTAACCTACGTCCATAAATTCTCAGAGAAGGCCAGGAAGCGAAAGCATATATTATTTTCATTAAGGGAATTTAAGGCCTTGGGACAGTCTCACACTCTTCCACAACAGCTTATAAAAAATGGATGTATTTGATGACATCATGAATTTCATGACGTCATTGATAAATGTAGACTTCATCGTTATGTAAAGCATTAGCAAGAGAAAGCTGCTTTCACTGGATTGTGAAGAACCATGACTGTATGTGCATACGTATTGAATTTAGCCTTCAGGAAATTTTGCACGTAGAAAAGTCTCCTCTGCTCGCCCTCACTAGGGATATACATATGTACATTCATTTATATTTTCAATTCGCAAAGTTGCCAGAGAAAGTTCCGAAGTGGGAGAGAGTAGGTGGGGATTTTCATTTCGCTTCCGATTACATTTCAAAAGAATAATCCGAAATTTCTCAATGTAGCCCTTCAGAGAACTTGCCATTTCAACACAGCCTAAACAATGATGCTACTACTGGAACCAAGGAAAATGAAATGCATTAGCTGAATACAAGTAATGCCGTCGTCGATTTCCACATCTCCCAACAGAGCATATAGCCTTATGTGAACTAACTGAAATTGATGAAGTAAAAGTAAGACTTGTGTACTTTTCATTTTCCAGAATTTTGGTTACGTTATTAAAGTTTTTAAAGAGCAATATGTCATGCCCTTTACATATGAGGCATTACGTGATACGTTAAAATGTACACCTGATAAACCTTAGCCTTTCCCAGGCAGAATCATGTAATTGTAATTATTTTAATAATATTTTTGTTATGCAAATGTATATGTATAAAAGTGAAAACCTTTAGATAAGCAGCTTTAAAAAGTACATATTACTTTCTCTGAATTCTCACCGGCCCCCATTTCCTTTTGATCTTGAGTAAATTGCACCGGAAAGCACATAGGGTAGGATTTTCTTCGAGTTTTGTACTCCCCCACAACGGGTGGAGTTCGTGTTATGTACACGCTCCTAAGCAGGAAACGTATACGGAAAAGCATTAAGGGAAAGCTGAGTTTCGCTGGGGAGTGAGTATGACGCAAATTATGACGGCATCAAACTGACGGCGTCATCGTTTTTCGGGAGGAAGCCTGTGCTTCTATATTGCTCTATGTAAACTTCTGCATGTTACTGCTATCCTGTTAGATTGCAAGTAAGTTAGCAAGCTAGAAAAGTCCGAAACCGGGGAGTTGTGCATAAAACCAAGCTAAGCTCTGGGATTTGCTCCTCAAAACATTACACGTGCTTGAGCTGAACAGACACAGTGTGAAAAGAGATGCAAAAAGAAATATAGCTTCAATTGCCATTTCAAATACAAAGAAAGAAATGCATAGAAGTTGTCAATATTATCCTTTTGAAAAACAAAGGTTATTTAGCCTGAATGACAAATCGTGTACTAAATTATCGTCAAATTTAAAGTATTTCAGTAATTACTTTTCCTCTGTGAAGTGCTATGAGTTCAGAGTTAACTAATTTATTGTTGTAGTCTGTAATCTCTTTTATGTACCTGCTACTTTATATACCTGACCAGAAGATAAGTAAATAAATAAAGGTACCTATCTAAGGAGAAAGTGGAGAAAAGTGTTAAATATACATACCTGTTTTTAAAGTGACAAAAATTTTGATACCTTAAGAAATATTGCAATATTTTCGTGATATAGTGATTAAATTATGTTGTGACAATATGAAAGCAAGTTTATATCTATAAAGTAATATTTCAAAGCTATAACTGAGATTTACAGTGAAATATACAATAAAATACTTATTGGTGCTACAATGTGTGATGATTTCTGATTTCAACAACCTGTAACCTGATATTAAGAAGAATTTGCCATTCTAGATCTTCTTACCTGATGACTTTTACCTATTAAACAGACTTCAGAATAATTCAAGCTGCCAGGTACGTACGTAAGAGTTATTGTAAGGGTCATATTTTTCCATATATGTATTCGTATTTGATACTTCAAGAAGGTTGTTGCAAGAGAAAAATTACATCTACGCGATACGTGGCTGTTCTCCCAGTCCAGTTAGTTGCATACGCCAAAGTTCAGCCCAAAATGCATTTACATGAAATCACATGAACAAAGTTGCACTCATTGCATCCATACTGCACTTCACTTAAAGCTCCGTAAAGCTCACCTATTAGTTTGGCATTTGATACTATCACAAGTGCAAAGAACCGCATGACACTTGAAAAACATGAGCTTGTGAACTCACATGACAGAAAGCCACGAGATTCTCCCTAACTTCATCTGCATCAGCATCTTAACTAACGTAAGTGAGACCAGCAAACCCATCATATGACTTTACGTTTGTCTAGTTGACTATTTTGAAGCTCAGAGCAGACGGGCATCTCAAACTAAATGAAAATGTACATGACCATATTCAATCCTGTAAAATCACATCTACATACTTCATGTACATAGGGAAAGTGCAAGAAGTTTTTATTTGCATACATGTCATTCATATTAATAACGTCATTTACCATTGTATAAATCGCTCATCCATGTTTTACACACATGTAGCTCATTTTTATTTTTCAATCTGAAAAACACACATATAGACCGACACCATATAATAATAGCATGATGGAATCCACTGCAAATAAAAAAGCGCTCGGCTTCTCATGAAAAACGGAACAGCAAGAAATGTTTAGCTAAACACGGTTTTATAAAGGATGCTATATATATGCCATGCCATAAGCCAGTCTACAAAAACGAGAAATGACTGTTATTGCTTTTCCCTGTCTCTCTTTCTCTCTCTCGCTAGGTATGTGTATGTTGAGGATAATGTAATGTTATGAGCAACTTGGGATGCGGGTAGATTGGTACGAGCGTCTGTAATGACGTCAATCCGGGTCTTGCAGGCACATCACCCACGTCATTACCCTGACCAATGACGCCAACTGGACAGGGTGGAGAACCACTATGTGTGTGTACAAGTCTGGTGGTGTAGTACACAAGCTACTAGAAAGCTCGCAATTTCTTTCAGAGATAAACGTGACAGTAGCTAAGCAGTAAAGCTAGGATGTTTCTGTACTCGGATTGCTTTTTGCTTATGCCTACTCCTCTTTCGGTTATACGATATTCGCTCGTTTGTGTATTTTTTGTGTATATATAGCGTACCACACGCTGTTACATATTACACCGCTTCTAACAAAAAAGCCAGGCAGTGCTCGGAGAAATGAGATGAGAAATTGCTTCTTATAAAAGCAATAGTGGGAGCGTGTGTATGCATATATAAAGAAAGGAATTGCATTACTTTGCAGAAGTCAAGGTAGATATCCTATAGTGCGTTTTCTTTTTATCTATGATATGTACATATCGTAAAAAAGACTAAGACATGGCATTAAATAAATGCTGGAAAGTACCGGAAGATGTTGGCATGTACAGTAAATAATTTACGATCTTAAGCACAGTCTAAGTAAATAAATAAAATCTGATGAAACTGTAAAATCAATCAATTGATTTCGCCCAGACATGTAAATATGGCTTAACAACTAAAGCTGTAAACTTAATTTGAAATTATTCTAACAAATGCCTGTAAAGTGGTATCTGCTACTCTAGAAGTTCTATATTGCTTTCTCAGATCAAACATAGAATCAATATATCCAATACCATATACACCCCACTATATGTGAATATATAACCAATTTTAGAATTTTGCTACTGACTCCATAAATAGACTGTATAATCATAATCATAATATATGTAGTGTAATATATGTGTATACAAGCACAGTTTTTAACACCCCAACGTGTCTTCATTCTATAATCAACTTCACCAGCATTTATTAACTATAAATAATATGATTTTTTTGGAATCTTGTTTCATCCAGGGTATGTTCCTTTCATTTTTTAACTCTCTCATATTGTCTGAACGTGAGCATTATTATACGGATTGAAATCGGTACTTGTAATGTACGTAGGTACTTACATGCCTACCTACACACATACGTAGGTATGTATGTATATATATTAGTCTGCAGAGAAAGGGAAGCAATCTCTTACGCTCACTCGCTTGGTGGATGCCGTGTAATGAGCATCACGAGCAGTTTTGTTAAAGCTCCTCCACAAGATGCAATATGATACTGATGTGATGATGTTCAGCGAGCTATTTTCTAAGTTGGATTGTTTAAATATAGAATTTATAAAGATGTTTCAGAAGCTATTATTGGACACTAATGGTCACAATATCACCTTTTAATAGAGCACAATTATAATATAAACCAAGTATATATTGAATGTTTATACACAGCGAAATAAAATATGCATATAGGTAATGTAGTAGGGAGACACGTGACGTGAAGGATATCCTATCCTGACTAATTTCGTCAAATGATCATTTTCATCATTACTGCATACACGTCATTCTTCCAGGCACATGAGTTTTCTTGCAAGTTAGAGAGAGAGAGTATTAAAAGCTTTTTTTCTAATGATGGACAATAAAGTTATGTGTGTGGGTTCGTTACAAGGTAACATGTAGTAGAACTACACAAGAATAAAGTACACTATTGATGCATAAATATCCGCAGATCTGATGACGTCCGTGTACAATCTGAATCTAATGAAATCATGATGGACTCAAATGGGTGGGTGAATATTTGTTACTTTATAAGGATGTTGTACATTTGTTGTAGGTAAATGAACCAAGGTTTGTACGTTCACGCATCATGTAAATACAGGTTAACATGATTTGAAGATGAAAAATGTACTTTGAGATGAAAAATATTTAAGTCAAGCCTGATCTGCAATAAGTACTCACATGTCCGTTATAAGCTGTTCATCATATCAATTTCATGGTGCCACATGTACATATACGCGTGTAAACGGTGTGTAGCCGAATTTTATTATTTGGATGATGTAACAAGCCTAAAGCCTTATATTCATGGATTTTGTATGCCTATTCAAAAGAGAGATAGAAAGAAACTTGGACAGAAAAATCTGGATAATCTGGCTTACAAAGCTACCTGAGCAGGCTATCCAACCAATTTAGTACACAATCACTATTTAGGTACACATTCACATGAGTAAGTTATTTTTACCATCTTCCACTATTTATCCTTATGAATAGAGGGAAATGATTAATTTTCTTCTAAAGAATGTATGCATGTAACAAGCAATAGAACCCAACTTGCTGGATTTTACATTATCTCAAGCAACATGTTCATCAAATAATCAAGAGGTATTTGCTTTTGTAGCTACTACAGATTATCATAATACGGGCTGCGATTGCGTTTAATCATGGCCAGAAAAAGAAAGATTTTACATGCAAAACTTCTGATTTAGGGAATAGCTTTGTAATTCTACTGCAAATTCTTGATTTTATCATTTAAGAACATGGATTTTGAATAATTTTGAAATAAACATTAACTACCCACTAACTAAAAGCAAATAAACGAAGGATAATTTCAATTCGCCCCCAATTACACTTTTAGGGTATACAATATTTACCATAGACCTTTACAGTCCCTTTGTTTCAGTTTTGAAATTTTTAAAAGCTTCTAGGAAAGCATTTTTTTTGTAATATGATATTTGCTTCATCATAACGGTCCCTTCATTGTACAATATACTGGGTCCCGGCATATGTTAAAAAGTATCACTTTTCATCAATCCCCCAACTCAATTTTTGGAATTGTGGGTAGCAAGCAGCACATCGCACTCATTACAAAGACAATTTTTCTGTTTGTACATATGTAATGTACGTTTATATATTGTGCAGGTATTTTCCATAAAAAAGTCCACAAAAGGACAATATTCAATGTGGACGTATAAACATGGTGGACAATACAATTCCAAATTGTTTAACAATCTGTGTTGTTAGTGGTACTGATCTGGAAAGTAGTCACTTGACGCAAATGACATTTAAAAAATACAAGGACAAAGCAAAGTATCCTTGAAAGGAGTCTTGTTTTAGTAGCCCACACAGTGTCCCTTTTATAATATTTAAAATGGCTGTACTGTATCAAGAAAGGGATCATTGTTAGCTAAATCATCCTTTGTTTTCTAGGAAAATTTGATTGCATCAGTAGTCCATTCTCTAGAAAACTTAAGTAGGTATGCTATATGTGATTTCCAAAAATCTTTACTGCGTATCTTGTAGTTAGCTTTAAGATCATGTGTCCCCACGGCCCACCTGACCATTAAAATCCCGTATGTATACATTCAAATTCTTATATGGTAACTCAGTCACATATAATATGATACCAAGGTATGGACAGACCAGAGGTGGGACAAATTAACAAACAGGTAATGACCAAGAACAGGCAATTTTCACAATGAATGACGATAATTTCCATGAACTAGCTGGTTGTTATCATAATCATTCTGAGAAGAATGTTGACAAAAGTATCACGAGTTTATGAAAATCTATTATTTTGTAACGTACCATACATATATCCTCTTTCTTTTCTATAGTGAATACTGTATATAAAAGCATCCAATTATGATTCCTCAAAGAATGAATGAATATTAATATTTAGATAGGCAAGATATGCATATTACATAAAAAAGCTTACCCGTGTGCTAGTATGCTCACCTCATAATATTGTGTCTGAGCGGTTCTATGTTGAAATAATAAACGATTTGGTGATTTATGGAGCGTTACCGAAAGGAGTAAAATTGAATTGAGACAGGGGAGCAATATGAATGGGTAGTCACAGACCGTGTCAAGATTTTGGAAATGCCAACAACTTCTGATGAGTCCCATGGGAGCATAGATCCAAAAGCATGGCAGTTTTCAAGGTACTAACAAAAGAAGTGGTGCTAGTAACCAGAAATGATGATACTAATGAAGATACTCAAAAACTTCAACAAAAGCATCCTATTACCTAGCACGCATATTAAACACGAGTTTTTTTTTATAATACAATGTAGTTACAAATATTTATTCTACTTTCCCCCAGCTAAACCAAGGAAAATTTCTACTGCGTATGGAAAGCTGGTGCTGGAGAACTTGATTAGTTTATGGGCTAAAGTGTATGAGGTATTGACAATGGCAAGATTAGTAGGGATATCATATCACATGCATAATGGAAATCTATCACATACTGTATATTATGAGTATAGGCTTAACATGGGGGTTGAAGGAGTCCAAATGAAATATATGACTATTAAGTAAATGACCCTTGACTACTTTGACAATCATCTTCCAAGCTTTTTCCTACTTTCAATGTTTTACAATGTAATCATAATAATCTCCAAGGGACGCCCGCTCATTCTGTTGTTGTTCCACCACACCGCACTGGCTAATCATGACTAGGAAGGAGAAAACCATTCTGCTCATCATTATTATCATCATCATGAATCTTTCTCCAGGAGAAAGATGATTGTTTATGAATGCATATAAATATGAATTCAATTTCCCGTTTTCCTCCCACTTCATCAGTAGCTTTACGCTGCGAAGGAGATCCTGTCAACTTTCTATTTGTGCTGATGATACAGATTAACTTGACTTTTTATTGTAAATCGACAATTAGTCATGTTTATAAATAAAGCATAAATGTGTGTATACATTCTTCCGAAACAATAAAATTGCACGAACTTGACAAAGAAGCTATAATATATAATTTTTGAATACGGAAATGTCTGGAGTTTTAAGTGCTTATCATATCTGTGAGGTTTTAAATAGATCTTGTTAGACAGAGTTTGACAAAGACGAGTGAAAAATAATTTTTTTCATAAATGCTTTTATTGTCTCTTTCAGTACGCCAGCGTGAAGACTTAGGGGACAGGGGAGTGATCCTTGAGCCAATACCAAGTGGAGACCCTGTCACGACGAATCATTTGAGACAATACTCAACAAACGCTAGCCAAACTGCCCACCACAAGACGTCTCAGCAACATTCCACCTCGGCAAATTCCAGCATGCTACTACTTCAGCCTCAAGTAAATTATTACTACTACTACTACTACTAACCGGAATGGTTTAATTTGACCTACATAAAAATTAACGTTTGTAATAATATGTATCTCTTGTTTTGTACGTTTCAGGTTTCTTTGCCAGGTTTCCAAGAATTGCCAGGCTTTTTAGATGCCTTAGTAGACGCAGAAACCGTGCTGGCAAATTCAGACTCAGAGTCGGAGTTTTTAACGCCTCCGGCTGGAGGCTCATCCTCCTTCGTCGGTCTATACGACTCCCCAGACTTTTCTTCACAGCATCATCACTTTGACCAGTTCCACTCAACCACTTCCTCTTCAGCCATTTACTCATCATCGCATTTCAACTCATCCAGTGGAAACTACTGCTCTGCTAACAATAGCAACAGCCTTTCCCTTCACCAAAGACATATCATGATGGAAGAAAATTCTAACAGTAGTAGCAATGGAGAATCCGAACCGATTTCTTCAGGAATGGGCCAAAGTCCGTCATGCTTTCTCCTAGAATCCACATCTCTCACTGGTTCTGTGTCACTAGAGCAGCCGGAACCAGTGGGCACTCCACTGCCTAGTTTCTTAGAGACCTACAGTCCACGCTATAGACGTAGCGACGTATTTAGTTTTGAGGATTGCAAAGAATCCCCACCATATCACCAGCAACCCACGCCAGGAAGTTCCGGTCCAAGTACTCCTCTTACACCCACATTCCAACATCCGGTAACTGGGCCAAATCAACCTCCGCCAAGTCCAGCGTCCTCAACGACAAGCCCGCTTACTCCCGTTGCATATCATCACCACGTGTTCTACTCACCGTCATCACCAACATTTGAAATGCTTCACTCGCCACCACCCCCACCTCCTCAGGCTCTAGGCCAGCCACCGACAACGCTTAACAAAACCAGGAAGTCTGTTACTTCAACTGTTACCTCATCATCCACTAGCAAATGCCAGCCTGCCAGTGCTGCTGGTCATCCTGGCGAACTTCCAACGGATCATATTGCAATTGCAGACAAATCTCCGACATCTCCAATGCTTCATCAGCATAGTTCAATGCATCATCTAGAAGCGATGGATACTCATCAGGCGGGTTCAGCGTCTGCAGCCGGACTTTGTAAATCAGCCAGTGAAAAGCTTTGTGCCGTTTGCGGGGACACGGCTGCCTGCCAACACTATGGAGTTCGTACTTGTGAAGGATGCAAAGGATTCTTTAAGAGAACTGTTCAAAGAGGTGCTAAATATGTGTGCATGGCCAACAGGAACTGTCCTGTGGATAAGAGAAGGCGGAATCGTTGCCAGTTTTGCAGATTTCAGAAATGTCTAGCTGTAAGCATTTAGTTCTATTTAAAGTATTATATATGCAAAACATCATGAAATTTTTTACAATATACATTTATTTTTGCTACAAATTAAAGGTGGGAATGGTCAGGGAAGTTGTAAGAACTGATTCCCTCAAAGGAAGGCGTGGAAGACTTCCTTCTAAACCTAAAGACACGTCTGGTTCCGCTGGAAGACCTGCCACGGCAGGACCTCCATCTCCGCCTGTATCCCTAATCACAGCATTAGTCCGAGCCCATCTTGATAGCAGCCCTGACACGCAAACAAAAGACTATTCCATGGTATGGCTTTAAATCTATGTAACCAACTTTTATTCAGGATTACGAAATCATTAATCATGTATGCATAAATTCTTAAAATGCAACTGGTTTTTTGTTTAACAGTACCAAGAACCACCATACAACGAGCATGATCTACCCCAAGACAAAGATTCCATTGTGAATCATCCTGAGCACATCCAATTCTTTTTCAAGTTGCTTACTAGTTGCTTTGATGTCATTAAAAGCATGGCCGAAAGAATTCCTGGGTTCAATGAATTCACCAGGCATGATCAAGATTTGCTTCTTCAAAGTGCATCCCTTGAGCTATTTGTTCTGAGACTTGCATACAGGTAAAAGTTAAAACCGATCCATATAGTGCTATGAGGCTATTAGTAAATTAGTAAATTAATTATTTTTAAGTCCAATGCTATCAGGGGGAAAGTGTAATAGAAAGTTCAAGAAATCAAAATCATTGCTTTCTTTTTCGTTTACAGAATTCAGCCAAATGAAAACACCCTCACGTTTTGCAATGGCACTGTATTACATCGTGAACAATGCAAACCAGTATTTGGAGATTGGTATGATGCCATCATTGAATTTAGTATTTCACTGCAATCCATGCAAATGGATTTGTCAACAATGGCGTGTCTGGAAGCCCTTGCTTTGGTCACAGGTACAAATTTTTCAACAACTATTCAGTATATATATTTGGATTAAAATCTGAATAGAAAACTCATAAGATACAATCTCTATGCATAGATCGCCATTCCCTGGAAGATCCAGTGAAAGTAGAGCAACTCCAGATGAAAATCATTGGCTCGCTTCGCGATCACGTAACGTACAACTGTGAAGCACAGAAGCCTCATTACTTCTCGCGTGTGCTTGCAAAGCTACCTGAGCTAAGAAGTCTTAGCGTACAAGGACTGCAAAGAATCTTTTACCTGAAACTTGAAGATCTCATCCCAGCGCCACCTGTAATTGAAGCCATGTTCTCTTCGACTCTTCCGTTTTAGGCTTATTGCACATCGAATAAACAAAATGACAAAACTTCATAATGCATAGTTTTGCAGCGTACTAAATTATAATTTGCATGACTGGATAACATTAAACTATCATAGTATGATAAAGCATTCTGAACGGCTTGACTGACCCCGTGAATGCCGACAATGACAACTACAAACCACTTCATATTCAAAAACTCTAAAGACCTCAATAATTCTACTTTAAAATATTTTAAGTTATGGTATCACTAACATTGTATCATTCAGTTGTTTAATTACTATATACGTAATCAGTCCCTTAATTTGTAAACGTATGAAACTAGGTAAGACCAGTGTTCCTAGTCAATCATAATTGTACTTGTTTTTAATAGGGTTTTAATTTCATATGTTAAAATCGTGTTTATAATATGTAAATGTATACGTCATTATGTCATGTAAATTGACCTTTTTCAAGAAGTATACAATTTAATATGATTTCTGCCACAATCATAGTAATAACGAACTCAACATCCAAAGTGAACACTAAACACATAATGTAGCAATTAATGTGAAGCACATTGTGAAGTCAGGTCCTCTAAAAAGTTCATCGCTGGTCAAATAAGTGTAACCAGAGTAGTAGTACAAATACAATAGTCTAGTATTCAAAATCATGAAATTATGATTATTGATGTTGTTTGTTCGATTGCTCGTGAATCTCCAAAAACGAGGATCTCTCTGGAAAACA
>JAHZNG010004510.1:0-11373 GCA_027744375.1 Orchesellides sinensis
TAACATAACTGTCTGCAAAATTAAATAAAAAGCAACACAATTAGCTCAAAGCATGAAAGATATTCATTTTACACCATACAGCACGCGTGGACAAAACTACAGTCATGACTGTAACAGCTTACCTTCAAAAGGTAAAGTTTTCATCCTTGGATCTAAGACAGTCGCAAGCAGATAAAATTTGTCATTAAAAACATCTAATGTCACGATTCTTCGTTCTCGTTTCTCATCGTCCACGACTTTCTGACCGGCGTCTTTATTCGTTTCGAATCGCTGAACAATTAACTTTCGAAGTTCTCCTTTAAACCTCAAAATGCTTGCCTCCACGTCTGAGCCATCTTCAACGTTAACATCATCCAGAGCTAGAATAAAATCATCCCTGATATTAGCTTCCTTTTATTTTACTAAATGACTCGTCATTTATGAACTCCACAATCATGATTGTGAGCACTTCATACGTAAGTTAACACAGTCATGATTGTGAATAACGTTTTGTGTACGTATTTCATTTACCTTCAATGGCTTCAACCAATCCAATGATAACTGAAGAGGATGTGACCCCATGATCTGCCTGCCACATATCGGTAAGTACTGCGAAGGGCTCCAATAATTCCACAATTACTTTAATAAAGGCTAAATCTTCTTCACTATATCCAGATGGAACCTTTTTATTCGTCTTTCTTGCGTCCGTAAGCGACTTATTTACTAGAACCCCAACGGATTGCTGGAAAACCAAAAAAAGGTCAATGTTATCAGTCATGACTGATTAATTATTTAACCGTTTGAGTACTTACCTCAAGCTTATTTTCTGTTCCAATCGTAATGTTAACTGGTTTTATAAGTCGTTTTAAACAATCGTGAGTGGAATTCCACCTGGTTTCACATGGCTTAACAAGTCCGATACCTGTCAATTCTCGCAAGGCCGTATACTGTTTGTTGGATTTGTTATACCAAGTAATGATAGAGTTTACTTTTCGCATGAGGGCAGACACATCTTTGTTTGCTAGAGCGTCTTTAATTCCAAGCTGCAGTAAATGGGCCAAGCAGGAATTCCTTCGAATTTGAATTGAGTTGGTAGACATTAATGACCAATCACGAATAACACTATCGATTGCAGACATAATGCCACTGTCGTCCACTTCATCGTCTCGATCATTTGTATCAACCGGTGGTGAAAACTCTTCTTCTTCTTCAAAGTAAAAACCCTGTAGCAAGTCGTCGGTTTCACGCGCGATATCAGGTTCATTATCTGCGTCGTCGGCTAGCTCTTCAATGACAGTTTCCGTTTCAAAGGGTGTGGGGGTCGACGTTGCACAGCTGGCGTTTGGATCCTTAAATGCAAGAAGAATAGCTGAAGCGTTGTCCGCAGTGACTGTTAAAAACTAAAAACACAATCATGATTGTGAGCATTTTATTGCATAACAAAGTTAATACTCAATCTTGATTGTGACTGTAAATAATATTTTGTCAACAGAAACTATAAACACAATCATGATTGTGGATATTCTGCTGCATAAATAACTATTTTAAAAGTAACATTAACTTACGTCAGATATTGTAAGGCCATAGACATTTTTTAGCAGATCCTGTATTATAATCTTTATGTTATTTGCATCGTGACTTCCGGGGAAATGTTTGAAGCCCAAAACCTTCTGATGGATCCTCCAGTCCTTTATATAACGAACCTGAATCCCGATGACAGAGTATCTCTGTCTTGATGACCAAATATCAAGAATTAAATGGGCGGAACCAGGCAGCAACCCATTCAGTGTGCTTTTTAAATGTTGAATTATCTAAAGACAAGAAGATTTGCGTGATTGCTAAATCAATGCAAATTTCATTTTGGGAGTAATAAATTATTTTATCACCTTGTCATTGTTTTTGTACAGCATACGGCAGATGGTCCTCCTTGATGGACAATTAAGCTTTGAATCCAAAGAAGATATCAACTGTTTAAAGCCCACACGTTCACTAATACTGAATGGTAAACCGTCCAACGTTATAAAGTCCAGTACATGCTTATTGAAAACTTGTTGTTTTGTCGAGTTCATATCATATTTCTGAAGAGATTGGGTTGCCGTACTAGTTGCATTGCCAGTTTTCCCAATAACCGATGGAACAACAGATTCAGCGTCGTCAGAAGATTTCCTGGTTTTTCCTGAAGAGCTGCTTGCTTGAAGCTTGGCGAATTCTTCTTGATGGAGACTCTGCAAAAAAACACAGTCATGACTGTGAAATGAAAGTATTGGGAGTCTTTGGTGTTAAATATTATATACTATATACCAGATGTTATATATGTACCTCTAAATGCCTTAAAAATGTCGACTGCGAATTTCCAGTAACGTCCACAGGTTCCGGCTCGAGTTTCGGCTTTAATTTATTGCCACGCTTTTTTACTGGTTTTGGCTTACACAAAACACACTTCATTGTAAAATATCTCCTGTGTCTCGTCTTGTGTCCATCCTTAACTGGCTTTTCAAAACGGTCCGTGACTTGAAAATACGCTGAGAGATTTTTAACCCACTCCGGATCAGTACGGTCGTCTGCCACTTCATGTTTTCCTTCCTCCAAACATTTCGAATGCGAACCCACTTCACTGTCTGACATCGTTAATTTAATTCAGTAGCGTTGACAAAACTAATCAAGCTATTAATTGACAACTTCAAATTTTTAAAATAACTGAAAGTCTTCAACTTCCGGACTTTTTCTTGATTACAGTCATGACTGTAAATAAATTATTCTTTACTAAACTGGAATTTTAGGTCCTGAGAGCAATCGAGCTTGAACAAATCAAAGATATCTCTAATGATACCCTCCTACACCTACAGTCATGACTGTAAACAAAACACGCTTAACAAAAATGATTACAGTGACGCAGTAAAATAGAAAACTTGTCGGTTAAAACGCGTGCTTGCAAAAATATTGAACGTAGCTTAAAATTCTGTTTTCACAAGCTAATAACAAAACTGGCTCGCTATTTTTTCATCACTTCTTTCCTAAATTTTTTGTTACCTTGCAATCGCACACGCACGCACGCACACCTAATCCCAGCCTCAACCATCAAACTATTGCTTTACTTAACTTATTAGCCTTTATGCTTCTAATCATTTCGCTGCGTGCACGGGGCTCGGGCACCGCCTGACTGTCTGTACTGGTCTGGTCTGGGGGACTTCATCTATCTATCTATCATATTTGCACGTGCCTGCGTGCGTATTGCATTTTCATTGCATATATGCATATTGCATAATAAACATCGTATTATTTATCTATTATTTAAATAAATTTTTGCATACGCATATACATGCATATTACATACATACTTACTTACCTACATAAGGTCACACGTCACAGTCCTGACTGTGTATATATTCCATAATGTATTTTAAAGTAGGCTGGTGTGAGTGTGAATGTGAATATTAAGCAGGTTTTTGATATCATTTTATAGAAATCATATATGAAGGAAACTTTGAAACAAATATAGCAGACAGCATTTGAAATTCAGCAATGACATCCATCACCCATCTTACCCCGATGTATTGATTATTAAAAGGCAAAACAACACCGTAGTTTTGTAGAAAATTTATGTCCGTAAGTTGACTTTAGTTATATCTAGCAAGCATTTGTTACATGTACTACCTAAAACTAACATATTTCATTTATGTTCATTTGCATGACATGTTACAATATAATATGAGCTTTAAGTCAATTATTCAATGATTGTCATTAAAGCATTTAATTGTCAACGTTGACCATGTAAAAGTTTTTCCATCTTTCTCGCATCCAATTTTACATATGTACACTGTTAGTATAGTTGTGCAGTGTTGTGTACAGTACAGTGTAAACTGAGCAATGAACACTACAGCATGTGTACAAAGTAAAAAGCACTTGTGCTTGTGACAAACTATCATAATTCATTCCAGGCATATGTTCTTAATGATCAAATTAAGTCGCGTGTTATTTGTATTTGTTTTGATGTATATGAATGTTCTGTACCTTAAAACTTACATTTTTGAGAGTTTACATAATAGAAGAGGAGATGAAGGAAAAGAGTTATGTAAGGCTACCACCTACAAAACTGTATGCCGATGCAGAAATACGCTCGCGCTGTTTATGTCAATAATGAATGTATTTGTAGGGAAATATATATTAAGTGAACGTCATTGGTTGGATACTAAAGCTATACTACACTACAGACTAATAAAAGGGTTTTAGTCCATATGATAACCTTTAGTGAGGAGAGAGAAAATGTTATCAGCAAACATGATTATGTAAATAAGACCATGACCAATTCAACACATACGGGAAATATTTTGTTGATATCACAAATCATAACAAATTTTTATTTATCAGTCCATGAAATACAACTTTTTTGAGGTACTATTAATTAATAATAAGTATTTATGTAATTTTTAAAGATTATGAGTAACTTAGTAAGTAAATATAGAGTAACAAATGAATGCATCTAATAGGAGGTAAAGTCAAACTAAATCATATAAAATTGGAACATTTTCGATCATTTTAAAAAAACAGTATTAAACGTGGAACTAAAAACTAAATTTGAAAATAGAATTGTCAAGACCTGTTATATACTACTACTAATAATAAACTAATTTCAAAACGGTGTGTATACTACAATGCATACATCAATTATTCTTTTTATCTCTTTTTCAAACAGAATTGTAACTTTATCATTAACTCAAAAACCAGATACCAAACTGTTAGAACGATTTTGAGAAGTGAGAGGAAAGGCTAGGTTGTTCGTGTACTCACGTGCATGAGCTTGTATTTGAGATTTTTCTTTCAGAATTCGAATTATTTTTGCCCTTAGCTTACTGCTCAAACCTAACATTGCACAAATTAACAGAACAACCAGAAATGCGCACAAGGCTAAATACAAATACAAAAAGAAATGGCTATTTCGTTCAGTTACCAGCTTTTTGCAGGTTTCTGTTGATGCAGCTAACATAACTGATTGAAAAAGAAATTTTTGGAAGAGAAATAAGGTGAGCGTGAAGGAAAACAATAGTCCTACAAAAAACGACATTGCATGCTTACCGGCCACCATAAATCCCCTACCTTTTGCATTCACTGAGGGGTTTCTTACATTACCTGCCGTGGGAAAACGCTGTGTGTCGTCGTACGTTAACTCAAAAATTAATGAGTATAAAAATATACAAAGGTACGGGACAGCACTTCCATAGTGCAAAACTACAATAGTGTTCTTGAAGAATTCATACTCTTGCTCCGAATCCACAATGCTGCTGATGTTCGATAATTTGCAGTCCTTCGATCGCAGGTCATCCTGGACTTGAATGAAGGTCTCCAAGGCGTCCTGAATAGTAACCCAAGAACACGAAACAAATAGCATGAAGACTCCAAACGGTGACATACATTGGGCAACGAACACAGCTGCGGCACTCCTTAAATTAACAATATAGTTTTATTTTATTATTTTATTTTATACTACGTTTACCAACCACCTATAATTTATCAAACGAAAGAAATTAGCATCTTTTTAGCGTACCTGAAGTGCAAAGAAGTGATGACACCCACGGTGAACACAACGGCAAGGATGGATGACACCATTAAAGATGTTAGAACGGATGTTAGCGCGGACATCTTAAAATACGCCAAAGAGATGGCGAAGAAGAGAATGAATACGAGAACAACTTTGATAACTTTCTTCCATGGCACCCTTTTAAAAGCGGTAAAGCGTGCTATTTCTGTCTCAGAAGGCATTTTTAACAAAGTTTAGTACTTTGAGAATCTTTATATGCAATTTCCTAATATGAACTTATTGTGACGTTTTATGTGAAATATTAGGATTCTTAATTGCAAATGAAGTTATGATGCTGTAAGTACGCTTTATATATGACATGATGTAAGTCTAGCGGCATTACAAAATGGAGAAAGGCAACAAACGTTCCGGAAAGGAAAGTTTGTTGTCTGACATCGTATTCATTGCTTGCTCAAGAAACGTTTGTCTGAGAGCTTTACTTATTTTTGAATAATTCATTAGTCATTTGTGTTTATCAACAGGGATAAGGTCATACTGGTTCATGACTTTTGCTTACCCTTTGAGGCACATACGTACCCTTTAGTCGTTCACTTATAAACAAATGTTGACATTAAGAGGCGTTTCAAGGTGACTTAACGGCTAATATAGATTATTCCAGTAGTGTTTGTTTTCTCTGTGACTCAACTTATTTCCTGTGACTAAAGAGAAAACCTAATTTATTGTCAATTTGTAATCTGTGATGACTTTAAATCCCAAAATTGATCAAAGTGTCTTGTTAAAGGTTAATGGCTGTACGTATAACAAAAAAGGAATAGCAAGGTCAGCATTTGTGATCATACCGATATTAAGTGTATATTATAAAAGCGTTAATAACAAGTATGAAGACATTACGTTTTCGGAAGCCCCTTGTCCATTTGTTTTTTACAAACTACAATTTCCTCTCGAAAAAAACCATGTCCGCCATAGGTAAGTAACATTTGCAAAAGTCTTAAAACATATTTGCCGGTTTAAAAAGATTTGGAAGTGTAGAGCAATCCACTTGAAAGTAATTACAATGTATTAACACTTTAGTGGAGACGCTATCCAATGCAACTTACAAATTGAGGGACCTTGGACCAGTCGTGTGGTGGAGAGAAAAAAAATACAGCATTTTGGCAAATATTGAAGAGCGTCTGGAAGCTTTTTGGGTGAACGTTTTGCTTCGTATTGAAGGTTAGTGTTACGCAATCTTAAAGTTATAGGATAAACTGTAAAAAAATGTTAAGTATTACAGGTAATCATTGAATTTCTAATCAAACATTGCAGTCGATCCGTCTCGGTTTGGAGCCTTTATGTACCTCCTGATGATGTTGGTTCCACCTGCCCTCTCGTCAGCTTATTTTGTACTTCAACTTGTCTCACGTGTATCTATTTCAAATGCCGGCATTGGGATTACTTATGGTGGAGTTTTCATCGGGTTCGTGTGCGCCTCTTTTGTCTCCGAAGCGTTCTTGTCTTTTGCAATTATTTTTTCACCAAATATGTTTCTTCATATTTTTAAGCAAGGTTTTTATAAACTTGTCCTCAATTACTCAGTAATCCATAACTTTAGAAATAACTTGAGTGCTCATTCAGACTCTGTTGCTTGTATTACTCTTAGAAGTAGGGAATTTTCTAAGAATGTCACCTCGAAGTTGGCAGATGCTTTGGGTGCTGATCAGCTTAAAAGAATACATGCAAGCTTGAAAACACTTCCATCTTTTCTTAGGCCTGATATTAAGTTTGACCAAAGCTTGAAGCATGCGGACGACTCAAGTTTAGGTAATGAAATGAAAGGAAAGTTTCGGAAGCTGATAGAGGCGGAGCTAAGCTTTATTTACTATATTAACTTAGCATGGGATCTGCTTAGCATACTTCCGCTGGTCTATCAATTTTATAAAGCAGCTAGATCATTTTCTAAGTATCGAAAATTAGCTACACCATTAAAGAAGTTGCCATCCCTGTCAATTTTCAATCCGTTTTTTATGCAATTTCTTTTTCAGGGAGCTGTATTTTTAGCAGACTACATGATAAATATGTTTATTCGGTCTATGAGAGAAGGGCTTGAGTTTTTTCCCCTTGACCTAAACTCTACTTATTCCAATAACATGAAACACGAAAACGGCAATTTTCTTTCAAATGCTGCTGCTTCAATTGTTTCTCCACAGTTCAAAACGAAGATAACAACAGAAGCTGAAATGCAACTGGCCGACTGTCTATTAGAATCGCACCTTATTTCTGTGTGGGAATTTTTTGCCATTTTTGTCTTTTCATGTCTTGGCCTTTTCATTCTTTGGGTTGATTTAAAGGTGCGGCAAAATCACTTTGAGATCATGCAAAATGAAAACATGCTTGTTAGGATTCTTAAAAAGCATTTCACTATTCCGCTTCTTAAACATAATGTTTTCCGCAATTTTGTCAAATAATTTGTGGCAATACCTACTTCTGTATTGCTGAGTCGAATGATTTACTAGGTTTTAAATGGAGTTAATATAAGGAATAAGTTTGTTGGTTTTATTTCATACGATTGTAGAGTATGAGTATACAAAGAAGCTGAGCACAGGTTTTTTATTTTATCGTAACTGGGACAGTTTGAGGATTACTTTTTTTTACATAAGCGCTTCTTAAATTAAAGTTCCGCAACTCCTGTAGATAATCTTAATACAATTTTGTGTACCGAACTACCCACTCACAAGAGCTGCTTCTTCTACCTAACTAGTTGTAACGAGGAAATAAAGGTGATTTAGTGTTCTAGGTTATTATTGTTTTGTAAGGAATAGCTAGATTTTATTATTATGTACCTTTATATATTAATAATGTTAAGGGTTTTTTGGAGAAATTTCTAGATTTCTAAATTTTATGTATGTCAGATAAAAAGATCTTCAGCTGCGCGATGATGCATGGTCTGAATAAACGTTGCCTACGCATGATTTACTGACGTCATCCACTGTTTACTTTATTTTCCCTAATTTGTTGGTCATTATTTGTTTTGGTTTGTACTGTGCAGTACAAAAACAATATTTAATAAATGCATACTCCTTTAGTTAAGATACTGGTTAATGTCTGTTTCTGGTCGCAGTGAAATCTTTAGATAGGGTCGTGGAAGAAAACCTTTCCTTGACCTATGTAATATGCATACTACAAGCCTAAAATTCTACAAAGTGATTATTACTGTTCTTTGTTAAACCTTGAACTTGAGTATATAAGCGGAGGTTACGTTCTTGTAGGGTTCATTTCTTAAGCATATGCACATATGCATAGACAGTGCTACTGTCACTTCCTGAATCTGAATTCTTCGTCTCAAGTAAGGTTTTTGTCCAGTTTGAATGATGTTTAAGGGTGCTGGAAGTAGTCGTGCATCAAAAAATAAGTAAGTTTTTAAAGCTTGAGATGTCAAATATTTACGTAGCTGGTTGGTAATATTTAATATTTCGTAAAACAGTGAATTTTTTCGAAAATCACGGGAAGCTAAGGAGAGGTTCGGTGAGGCTGAGAGTCGTCCGCAAGATGAAGACCCCCAGCTTATGAGGACACAGCGTCGTACAAATCATGGAATGATAGCAGAATTCCCTGATGGCTACCCGACAAAACTACGACAGTGGATTGAAAACCTTGGCAATTTTAATATTCCACCAGCACCTGTTGGGCCGTTTTCCATGGATTTTGTTATCATGCAGGATGAGACCAATCAAAGTTCCTCAGTGCTCAAGTCTATCAAGCCCCCTCCCGGGCCGGGCGGGATGTCGGTCCTAGCTGTTGATTTTGAGTTTCATCAAGAATACACATACGATGGTAAAAGTAACTGAAACGTACTACATATATATATATTTAAGCAAGCTACTACTGATTGTTTGCTATTATTTTCAAGGATTCATATGTCTGGCGTCCGTATCCTCCGCAACTACAACATTAGTAGTCGACTGCATTAACGCTAACCGAGCATTTGCAATGGACTGGCTTACTAAAATGTTGACTGGGAGTAAGACGCTCAAGGTGTTTTGTGGATGTGCCAACGACGTTTTTAGGATGCAGAAGGACTGGCAATGTTTTGCCAACGGGGTTGTTGATATACAAGATATTTTTGTTGTATGGCGACAACGCAATTTTGGTGACTGCTACAACACGTGTCAGCGAGCCATTAGAAACCGCTTCAAAGAACAAGGCAAACAGTTTACCGAGGACAGTGTGATTCACTACTTGGAGTCACTCAACTCCCCTGGACTCGGTCTTCTGATAGATGTGTTTTTCCCACATGAAGGTGCTTCAAAGGACAATGTTTCATCTATGGGGGACTGGAGGAAGAGACCTTTGCATCAAGATTTAATCCGATATTCAGCATGCGACAGCTTTTATACGTTAAAAGTTTTCTACGAAATATACGGAAAGGTATGCTTTTTTAAATTCTTTTGAGATTTGCAATTTATTATAAAGAAGTATTAGTTTAAAAAATATATACACTAATATTCCAGGTTGGCATTCGTGGCGTTCAAGACGCTGGACTAATGACTATCGCCAAGCTTGTTAACCGCTCTTCTCTGCCTCGCTACAAAGACAACGTAATACGTACTGCCTCGGGCCAGTGGGTGGTGGAGCAAATCTTAAAGTGGCGACTTCATTTGGCCAAGCATTATGACATGAAACCGGATCAAGTTATCAATTCAAAGTTCATCCCCAAGCTGGCCAGTGAGCTGGAAGGAAACAGCCTGACGGATGTCAATGAAGTGGAGGCCCTTCTTATTAAGCACCGCCTAAATGGGTACTTCCTTAAAGGAGTAAAGCTTTTAATTGCTCATCTTGACAGAACTGGAAAAACTTTGGAGGCTATGAAAACTGTCGTATGCCACAATTGCAACACCGCTGGACACTGCGTAAGTTATTATTAATAATGAATTGAGTAAATGTAATTTCAGGCCAAGATTTGCTTCTTTGAGTCAATGCCTGAGGCCAAGCGACAGTTTAGAGAGAGACCCGAAAACGCCGAATTCAACATCCGTCAAAATCAGCGCCGCCACGACAATTGGTGCCTAAAGAGGAACTTGGATCCTGCAACAACGGTTTGTCCATGGGAAACCCAGCCCCAGCAGCGCTAAAAAGATTTTCATGTATTGACGTCTGATGTGTATTATGACTGGCACATTTGCACGACTCCTTAAATTTCTTCAATTATTTTGTAATGAGTATGTTTGTCATTGTCTTTGTTAGAGTATCTCTTTGTCTCTATGTATGTACCTAAAGTGTTATGTTAGAGTATGTGCCTTTGTTAATTAGCCATTGTTTGTTTGATACGGTAAAATACGTTAAAAATTTGTACATAAGTTTATTCATTACACTATTTTTGCCTCAGTCTATATAAAATAAAAGCAATTTTAACGTAACCACGAATCAATCTTAACATACCAAAGCTTTTTCGCAGCCCGTTTAGTGTACTGCATGTGCATGGTTTAAAATTAACAGTATAGTTCAAATGTAAAATTATACACCCAGATTTGCTTCTTATTTAAAATTGCCAGGCGTCCTGGAATTTTTAGCTAACTGCAAAAATACATATGGCATACCCATAATATAAATTCTAAATGATTTTAAACATTGTAATTAGTTTTTCAGATAAGTATACATTATACATATATTTGTTGAACATTATACGTACAGGAAATTAAGCAAATATGCATTGCATACTCGTTAGCTGGACACTGGACACTCGTTTCAGTGTTGAAGTAATGACTTGGAATCCTTGCATACCCAGACACTTGGATACCTCCCTAAGCTTGGAGACTTGGATACCCGGACACTGGATACCCTTCCTAAGCCTGGATACTTGGATACCCGGATACTGGATACTC